>JABUQX010018654.1:47500-55479 GCA_015478945.1 Trachelipus rathkii
TATATATATATATTTAGGTAAAGGTATAGCACAGGACTCCACATATTTTCTGAAAAAATTCTAAGTCCAAAATCAATATATCGATATATAATAATAATAATAATAATAATAATAATAATAATAATAATAATAATAATAATAATATATAATAATAATTAATAATAATAATAATATAATAATAATATATTATTATGACTAAATATTAATATAAAATAGTAATATATCGACCTATAATATACATACCGATTATGTGTGTGATTTTTCATTAGAATTTTTCAGGAAAAATATGTGGAGTCCTTGATATATCTTTTACATATATATATATATAATATATATATATATATTATATTATATATATATATATAAATATAATAAATATATATATACTTATATAATATATATATATAATATAACTATTATAGTAGTATATATATATATATATATAGTATTATATATATATAATTAGATGTACCGATAGTATTCGGATAGTATCGGTATCTGTAGTATCGGCCATTTTTGATGGTATCGGTATCGGTATCGTATTGTATCGGTTTAAAATGGCGATACTTAGCCGATCTTTTTCTTTTGATGTGAAAAAATTTATGAGAAACTTTTAGATTCAATAATAAATCTAGTTCGATAAGATAGCTAGTACCAATTTATGTTTTTGTCCTCGATTCCTTTTAACTATAGATTTTTAGCGTCTCCTCCCAACTTGGTCTTAGCCGTAAAATTTACCATTTGCACAGCCATTATGATAAATTTATACAGATTCATCTTACTTTTTAGTTGTATCAATAGTATTTTTTTTTTTGTACGCAATTTCGTGAGACGCTGTAGATTTCTAACGACATCATCATCCGTTTGCGTGACGTGTTTTTTAAACTTTTCGCGATTTATTCATATCTTTAGATTATTTGCTGTAAATAGGGTTTTAGCGTTTTAAAATTTAAGGTTTTAAATTTACGAAAAAATTTTCCTCATTTCTCCTTTTGTTTTGTCTATTTGTTTCTGTGTGTGGCATTTTTTTTTTTTTTTTTTTTTTTGATTTGAACTATATGTGCGTGTGCTCGTGTCTGCGCCGTTCCGTGCGTGTCGCGTGTAGTTGATGTAGCAAGATTGCACAGGCGTGGCTTTCTTTTACTTAACCAACATCAATGGCTTGCACCCTAACTCTGCATCAATGGAATACTACCTCTCTAACTCTAAACCTAATTTTATGCTCTTGTCTGAGACCCAGAGGGCTAAGAATTCATCCTTCAACTCGTTTAATATATCCAACTATAACTTATTTTAATAATTTCCGTTTGAAGGATGGAGTATTGCCTAAGTAAATATAAACATTCCTATAACACGTCTCGAGAATCTCGAATCTCCTAACCTCGATGTTTCTGTGGCTTAAAATCTTTTCTTCCTTTCTTCTACAACAATATTCTTATGCTTCTGCTTCTGTTCTCCTACAGAACAGATTTTCAATGCCTTTTTTTGATTACCTTATACTTTCTCACGAGACTGTATATCTTCTCATCCAAATACTGGGTCCTCTATTTAGGGGATTCTTCAATGTACACAAAACTGAATTGTGGGTTTCCCTCTCGTACTGATTTAGTTGGGAGAAAGCCGAATATTCATTATTCTCAACGATCTGGAGCAACTGATTAAAAATACCTACACACATTCCGGATCGTTCCCAACCGATTCTTGATAACACTTGACCTATGTGTCACCACTAGTCCTTCTCTCTATAAAATACACCACCTTCGATCCTATCGGTAAATCTGAACCACAACCTTATATCACTTTAATTTTAATACTTTCTCTCCAACATCTCCATCCTGCCCTATTGCCAGTTTTCTGCCACTTTGATCGGGCCGATTGGGGCATTGCGTTGCTTTCTACGCTAAACTATAAGAAGTAACTTTGGTCTTTGACTCTTAAGACGCTTCAGATTCTGCCCATAAAGTGGGAACTGTAATTGGGTAATGGAATGAGCAGGTTCATTCCTTCTTGACTAAATCTTTTTTCTCCTCAAAAATCCATGGTTCGATTGTTGCTTGTTCTCTGGCCATTCAGGCTAGGAACAGTGCGTATCGGGGTTGGAAAAATTCTCGTTCTCCTATTCACTCCTCTTGCCAATTTCATTCAGCTAGAAATCTGCAGAGTATACCTTCGACGCAGCAAAGCGGTCTTTCACTTAAACGAAAATTGCGCTGTCACCTCCTTAGTTCTCCTACTAACAAATCTCTCTGGCTCTCCCAAAAACATTCTCTAACAAACTTCTGTAAATCATCCTTGCTCCTCCTCTTATTCGGTCTGATGTTATTGTTAATACTCCAACTGAAAAGGCCAATCATTTTCTTTTGGCCTCCTATTTTCCTCTTAACTCAAAACCCTAGACGATTCTGGTATTCCCTTCCTCCTCCTTATCCTCTCAGGTGTCCACGCTTTACTGTCATTTCAATTGATCGGGTGCATGAGCTCCGAAAGCTATGAACGTTAGGAAGGCGTGGCCCGGATGGCATTCCTCTCCGAGTTTGAGGAAGGTGCTTCGTGCTCGACCCCCCCCCTCGTGTTCAGGCTATATTCTTGTATGCCTCCAATACTAGCAACTTTCCCTCAGTGTTGGAAGCGCGCATATGTCCAACTATTCCGAAAAAAATGATGCTGCTCTGATCCTTCTAACTATCGCCCTATTAGCTCTCACTGATTCTACTAAGATCTGTTGAAACCCTTCTCAAGCTCTCATTCTTAGACATCTGGAATCTCTTTCCCCTCTTTCTGATTACCAGTACGGCTTTCGGCGCTCGATTTCTACTGGCGATATACTCCTATTTTCAACGAGTTATGGTTTTCCACCCTTAGGAACTACGGAAGACTGTGTGGTGGCGCTTGACATATCAAAGGCATTCTGACCGGTATGGGCACGCGGTCACTAACCGCTCTCAAGCTCCCCTCCTTCTGGTTTCCTTCTTCTCTTTGTCTTACTTATGTCTAGCTTTCTTCAAATCGCTCAATGTCGTCTCGTATGTGATGGGCAGTAAGCCTTCTTCGGTTTCTGTCAATGTGTTGTTTCCTCAGGTTCTGTTTTATCTCCTTACTTTATTCCTGCTTTCATCAATGATCTTCTCACCTGCACATCTAAACTCTAATCCACTCTATGTCGATGACTCAACCCTTCATTTTCAACTCATATCAATTCTGCTCCTTCTTTACTTCTAGAATTGCTCTCGTCTTAATCTTTCCGATTCTATTCCGCTGATAGGATAGGAATTTCAGTGTTTGGTCGCTCTCAAGCTGTGAAATGTTATCTTTAAAACCCAACTTCTACTAATCTCTCTCTCTAAGAACTTAACTTTTTCTATCTCTTTCGACGTCTCTCGTCTCTCCTGTTGACCAATATAAACATCCTTGGCTTAACATAACAAAAAAAATGTCTTGGAAAACCTCAAATCACAGCAGTTGCTAGGGCGGCCTCAAAGAAACGCGGAGTTCTGTTTAGACGCGAGACTTTTGTTCCTCTTCTCAGTTACTCCACCTATTACAAGGGTTTCATCCCCCTGTATGAGTACTGCTCTATATCTGTGGGGGTAGCGGGTGGGCTTCTTGGTTTCATCGCTTTTGGATAGGGTCGAAGTCAAAGGCCAAAAAAAGATTATAAACTGTCTTTACTTCTAGTCACTTGACCCTTGTATATTTGCGGTCGCGTATGTTGGCTGCTTTATCCCTTTCTATAGGTACTGTAGAGGCAAGTGTTCGATTGAGGGAAACTATCACTCACGTAAACACCACCTTTACGATGCCTCGGTAGCACAAGGGGTGCTGTGTCGCAAAATGAGTTTTGTGTTGATGTTTGTAACTCCTCCAGACTGTTCGCTGCGGTGCTTCTTCTTTCCTGCCACCTTGTTCTGTGGAATTCTCTTCCATCATCTGTGTTTTCCTACTTTAAAATTTAATTTTCCTCCACTATAAAGCCTGCACGTCTATCGTCATCGCTTAATTTGCGTTTTAGATGGATTTTTGAGGCGTTCATACACCCACTCCTTGAATAGGGTCCTGTTGCCCGTGAGCGGCGGTGACAATCTGTAAAAAAATAAATAAATAAAGGTTCTAATAAGAAATTCCTTAAGCTAGCTGAAACCCCACAAGAATGGCACTCCGACGGTGAACCACTTCTTAGAATGCATTAAAATAGCATAACCGAGGAGCTCGCGCTCCTGACAAAAAAAAAAAAAAAAAAAAAAAAAAAAAAAAGACAGAAGATAGAAGTGGAAGCCGCTTATCTGCAACCACCTGGCAAACAGCACTGCATAGTGACGATAGTGGCTTATTCAGCAAATAAACCTACTGAAATGAGAGGATTTTTGGATATGCCTAGACTTTGATAAGTTCATGGCCGAATTTGCATTGACATCTCATTCACCTTCAAAGAAATCACACCTGGGAACCTCATCGTAAAAACTGAAGAGACATCATCAAGGAGCAAAGATAATTCAAATTTAGCAGTCTGTGAAAGAAGAGATGAGGCTCTACGAAACATGGAGATGCTGTCTACAGAAAAGAATCCTTTCATGTAGTGACATGAAAATGGGCCAAGGTTTTCATTATTATCAGTGCTTGCACTCAAATAATTATTCAGCACCTCCTTCACAGTCGAGAGACGAGCGGCTATTTATAAGTGATAGTTAGGTTAGGAATGCAAACCCTTCCCCAAAAGAACAGGTCTCTCGCCATGATACTAGTGAAAGTTATAAATGTTTTTGCATCACAATTTGTGAATTTTATGAATTTGAGTATTTGAATGATATATATCTTAACAGGAGTATTTATTATTCATGTTTGATAAGTAGCGGTTTTTTTATTTTACTTTTCGGCTGATTAATTGAGGTCCCTTCTTTCATTATTTTTATTCTTTATAATTGTACCGAGTTTAAAGAATCTTCTGTAATGTAATCATGCTTAAACATAAAAAGCTAGTAGCAAACTTTGTTAAAACTTACTTGAAAATGGAAATAGAATGCGAATATTTTTAAATAAAACAAAATCACATAAAAAAGTATTAATATTATATTTCAATTATTATTTGCCTTAAATAACTATTTTTAATTTATAAAATAAATATACTTGGGCACCAACCAAATATGAAATATAAATGATTAAGTATTGTTTTGTACAGGGAAGGCAATCTTGAGTTGCCTAGCCAGTGCACAATTGTTCTATCTTATTAATTGTGTATTTATTATATTAATTAAAGTATCGGTATCGGTATCGGCTATCGTATCGGCCAACCTTTAAAAAAATAGAGTTCTGGTATCAGGTACGGGGGGGGGCGATATCGGCCTCTTTTCTGACGGTAACATCCCTAAGTATATATATATATATATATATATTATATATATATATATATATATATATATATATATATAATATATGATTATATATATATATATTTTGTTGGATATATTTATATATAATATATATATATATATATATATATTATATAGTATATATATATATATAATTAATAATATATAAGATATATATATTATATATATATATGATGTGAGTATTTCGATATGTTTAATCCAATATAATGTGATCTAACCAGTTTAAACTAGCCAACCAGCTATTTGTTAACATTCCAGTTGGCAACCAACCAAGAAATGATCACCCTCCCGAAAGCAACATGCATGTAACAAAAAAACTATAACAGCTACAGGAAAATAATTAATATTTTATTAATCAGGAGACATTTTTATCCATGAAATTAAAAAAAATATAGCGCTTTTGAAAAATTTAAAATTGTTAAAAATGTTGGAAAATCTGTATGATAATGATAATTTTTTTTTGAGAAGAACGAATGAACTCCATCGCTACGAGGGAACTTAAAAGTTGCCAAATGTCAATTTTTTTAAACGTAAAAATATTCCAAGGGTAAACCACATAAGATGGACAGAGTCGGGTTTCTCGGCCTTACCGGGGGACGACGGGGGGAACTTTGTCCCCTCTCTGTCCCTCCGTGTCAACCCCCCTAAAAAGGAAATAAAAAGAAAAATTAACATGTTCTCCAGAGCATAATAAAAAAAAAAAAACAACATTTGGTAACTCTTGCACTCGTACTATTGCAGAAATGGAAGGTTGAGAGAGCGTACGCTGCCAGCCTTAAGATTATACTAATATTTAGGGTGTTATTAGTAAACATTAGAATAAAATATTTTTTTTTTAGTTTCATCGATAAAATTGCTGACTGAAATCAAAAATGTTATTTATTTTCCTGTAGCTGTTATAGTTTTTTAGTTACATGCATGATGCTTTCGGGAGGCTGGCCCAAGAAATTAATGAAATGCTTACGTACAGTTAAGTTTTAAGAATAACTTTAAACTACCAATACAATACTATGGTAATAATTGAGATTAACGTAGTTAAAAAAATCGAATTTTTTTTAAAAGGTGAAAGATGTTTGATATGAGTATGAAGCAACGTTGCCACATGTTAATAAAAAATTACTACAATTAACGATAATATTTACAAGCAACATTATTTAGTGTTTTCTTATATTATTTTGTTTAACGTTCGAAAAATTAGCGAGGTTATGATAACTGTGTATACTTAACAAAACTTATTATACCTAAAATTAATGGGACCTAAACCGAAATGAAGCATAAAAAGATTAGAGTGAATATATTATATATGAGAGATTGCAACGCTTTTTTAGTCCTCTTATTATGGGAAGTGAAAGATATAAAATGAAAACGATTTATCAGAAAAAATATCGATTATTTCGTCTAACTACTTAATCTCAAACTTATTAAACCCCAAAAAATATATTAATAATATATAATATATATATATATATATTAATCATATATATATATATATATATATATATATTATAATATTAAATAAATATATATATTATAATATATATTATATATATAGTCAGCATCCCGAAGAGGCCAGGCATGTAACTAAAAAACTATAACAGCTACAAGGAAAATGAAAAAAAACATTTTATTAATCAGGAGAATTTTTTCCATGTTTTTTTTTTTAAAAAATAAATAAATAAGCTTTTTGAAAAATTTAAAATTGTATAAAAAATGATGGAATAAAAGCTGTATGATAAGCATTGGGTTACGAGAATTACGAAGTAGCTGGAAGTACTGAGAAAGCACGCAAAGTTGCCAAATGTTTAATTTTTTTTTTTTTAACAAAAAGAATACCCCACGGGTAAAACTAAAATGGACAGATGTCGGGTTTTCTCGCCTACCGGGACACGGGGGACTGAGGTCCCCTACACTGTCCCTCCGTCGGCTCAAACCCCTAAAAAGGATATTAAAGAAAAATAACATTTTCTCCAAAGGGTAAAAATAAAATACTATTTGTAACTCTTGCTCTCGTGAACAATTGCAGGGATTCAAGGTCAATCACAGCGTTCGCTTGCCACATCTAAGATTATACTAATATTAAGGTGTTTATTAATAAATATTAGATAAAATAAGTTTTTTTTTAAGTTTCATCGATGAAATTGCTGGCTGAAATCAAAAATGTTTATTTTCCTGTAGATGTTATAGTTTTCAAGTTACATGCCTGGCCTCTTTTTGCCAGCACCATAATAATATATATATATAGTATATATATATATTTATATATATTTTGTTTTTTTTTTTTTTTTTTTTTATATATATATTATATATAAATATAATATTATATATATATATATATATATATATTATATATATATATATATATATATATATGGACGAGAGAGAGAGAGAGAGACTGAGATAGAGGCTTTAGATCATAGTCAATGACCGTGAATCTTCTGGACGCTGACCATGATCGACATCGACGTCTGATGAATGCGTTATTCGAGAGAGTATGGACTTGGACCATACAGATGATTCTTACGTTCAGTATATCGAGTCAAGCACTCGGACTCGAGAGAAAGAGAGAGAGAGAGGAGAGAAGAGAGAGAGAGAGAG
>JABUQX010018655.1:0-17500 GCA_015478945.1 Trachelipus rathkii
ATCAATAGATCAATAGATCAATAGATCACGAATGGTAGGAGGATAGAGTGAGTGGTTTGATTAACTGATTTACTTTCAGATTTGTCACTGATTTACTGTTTTTACTGATTTACTGCTTTACTGATTTACTGATTTACTGCTTTACTGATTTGACTGATTTACTGCTTTAGGGTATGTAAAACATAACATTGTTAATGTAAAATTAACATTAATATTTTAGAGATATGTTTGAAAAAGTGTTGTATATTTTCATTTAACTTGAACGTTTGATATATTGATTAACTAACTACGTTTTTGGGTATGTAAAACATAACAATTTAATAAAAAATATGACTTGAATCAATAGATCAATAGATCAATAGATCAATAGATCAATAGATCAACAGATCATGGATGGGTAGGAGGGTAGTTTTATTTACTGATTTACTGATTTACTGCTTTAGGGTATGTAAAAATACAATTTTTTTAAGTTATAAACAAGAAAAACATAAAAATTTTAGTACAGAACAGAATGTTTAAAGCAAATAAAACAAAAAATAAATAAAATAAATAAAATAATAAAGATTTGAAAAAAAACTCAAAGTGTAAAATAAATTTAAATAAGTAAAATTAAAATAAATAAATAAAAAATTAAACACAAAGTGTAAAAATAAATTCAAATAAGTAAAATTAAAATAAATAAATAAAAAATTAAGCACAAAGTATAAATGTAAAATGAAACTTATAAAAATAAAGTTTGAAAATAAATTTAAATAAGTAAAATTAAAATAAATAAATAAAAATAAAAAAATAAACAAAGTATAAATGTAAAATGAAACCTATGAAAATAAAGTTTGAAAAATAAATTTAAATAAGTAAAATTAAAATAAATAAATAAAAAATAAAACAAATTAAAACAAAATAATTTCTTAAAATAAAAATTAAAAATAAATAAAATAATAAAAATTAAAATTGAAAAAAATAAAAAATTAAAACAAAATAATTTCTTAAAATAAAATTAAAAATAAATAAAATAATAAAAATTTAAATTGAAAAATAAACACAAAGAATAAATGTAAAATGAAACTTATAAAATAAAATAGCAATCGAATGTTTACAGACTCGAGACGGCCGGCGATGGGCTGCGGGCTGCAGGCTTCCAAGTCAGCTGCCGACATGACTGGAATTTCCAAAAACCTTCGAAAGTGGTTTCCAAGTCTTTGCCTTCGACGTGCAGGGCTGTCAATGGGAAAAATCCCCAAAATCCTCCGGAGTTGGGGATCTTGACCTGAATTATGAACAAAATGCTAAAAAAGTAGCTAAAAATGCTAAAAAGTGCCAAAAAATGCTAAAAAAGGTCAAATTTAACGGATTAGGTTGCCAGATTTAGCGACAAATCTGGCAAAACGTTAAAAAAGTAGCAAAATTTCTAAAAAAATGGTAAAAATTAGTAAAAAAGTACCAAAACGCAAAATTAACGGATTAGGGTGCCAGATTTAGCGACAAATCTGGCAGCCTTCAGTTTGGCCGTTAGTTGTGCGCCCTTACTACTATATATATATATATATATATATATATATATATATATATATATATATATATATATATATATATATATATAACATATTTGATCATCTTGAGCCACAAGGGCGTTATAGTATTATTATAAATGTATATGAAGAAAAATTTCTATTTCTAGAGAAATTTACAATAAATATATATATATATATTTATTATTATATATAATATATATATATATATATATATATATATATATATATATATATATATATATATATATATATATATATATATATATATATATATATATATATATATACATATATATATATACAAAGAATGTGATCTCTTTATACATTTTACACTATCCTATTTAAAGATCCCTTATAGCAAATAAGAAGATAGTTTTGGAATAGCGAAACGCTTCTTTAGTTATTTCTTTATTAATTACTTCTAATGATTATTTTACAAGGACACAATTTAAGTATTTTAACTATTGTTCAAAAAGAAATATTTATTCTTACAATATCAATTATTATTTAAATGGGTCTTTGATAACCTTACAAGTTATTATCCCGAGAGAGAGCAAGCTGTTGCCTCTCCGACCTATATTTTCTAACTGACAATATTCCCTTGGCCCAGGCATTTCGGTACCGAGGCACCTCGGTGACCTTGATAATATAAAAAAGGAATGAAACAGTTATTTCGCATACAGGACTTGCTTTGTACAAGAGTTCTTATATCTGTGTACCAGAAATCTGGGTAGCACTTACATATATCCTTTATAAATTTAATACTATGCAACCGAATACGGTACATAATGGTTATCTTGAAAGTTGCCTGTAACACCCCCTTCTGACAATTTTTTAAAAAAGTTTAGGATAGAGGAGACAGTGGCTACTAAAGTTAGAGGGTAAAACAATAATTTTCACCTAAAATAATAGCTCTCCTACTGGAGGCAACTCTTCATTTTTATGTAACACCTTTACTTTAGGCGTTTTTACCATCTGAAAGAAAACGGATTAGTATTTTATTTTTTTTTATTTTTATTTTTATTTTTTTTTTATTTTTTTTTTATTTTTTTTTTAAGTGTTATTTTCTCTTTCTAAATCTACTAAGTTATAATATATGCGAACGTTCCTTAAATTTTCTAAATGAGGTTTCCCATTTTTTTCGATAAGTACGTTCTGTTTATTAACTTTTATAACTTTAAAAGGGCCGACATAGCGGGGAGCTAGTTTGCCGACATTAAACTGTGTCTGCCGCACCACGACAAATTTTGCCTCATGTAACCCTTTAGGCACAAAGACGTGTCGATTTTTATAATTGGTGTGTGGAGCCAGCGGCTGCGCCAAAAGGGTGGCTAGCTTTTTAACATATGCATTATATTCTATTGGAGCCGCCTCCGAAGCAGGATCTACTAACCCACTAGGTATTGCTATATTCTGGCCAAACATCAAGTTTGCAGGGCTGAGACCGTTCTTTGTTATCGGCGCGAGTCTCAGAGTGAACAACACCATAGGTAAGAGGCTCGGCCAGTCGGAGGGGCTTAAATCATGTTCCTGCAACATACATCTCAGACAAGCCAGCAAATTCCTATGACTTACCTCCAGGAGGCCATTACATCTAGGGTTTGAGCTACACGTAGTCCGGTGCTCCATTCCCACGGCCCTACAAACTTCCTCAAACAGGCGACTCGTGAAATTCGCACCTAAATCTGAAATAATTACCTGAGGAATTCCACAGAACGGAAATAACTCGTGAATGAATGCATTCAATATTTCTCCCGAATTTATTTCTTTAAGAGGCACAGCGAACAAGTACTTACTGTAGCGGTCAATTAAGGTAAGTAGGTATTTGTATCCTCTTGCATTAGGTAACTTGAGTATGTCAACATGAACGACTTCAAACTTCTTCGTTACTTCTTTAAAAACACCGTAATCAGGACTTATACCTTGTACTGTTTTATTTTTTTGACATGCTGAGCACGTGCGGATAAACTGTTTTATTTTTTTATGCATGTGCTGAAACACAAATTCATTTTTTATGCTCAGGAGGGTTTTATTCACACCCAAGTGTCCTTTATTGTGGTATTCGCTAATTACCTTCTGCACACTATTTTCAGGCACAAAAACGCGCGCATAGTTTAAAGATACATCGACAATTAATTCTATCTCCTTTCCGTCATAAAAGAATTTCTGTTTTATTAACTTCAAAGTAGTTTTCTCTCTCTTCGCCATCAGATCGCTCAGGTACTTATCAGAATGTTGGTGTAGTCTAATTTCTTCAAAGTCCAAATCTCGTTTGAAATGCGAGACTAATATCTTTGCATTTTTATCAAACGTTGTTACTAAATTTATTTTTGCAATTTCCAATATGGCCGCTTCAGTGCGACTGCTATTTTCATTTCGACAAGACAGATCTATCGGTGCACCTTCATTCATTACCAAGTTAATAGCGCCTACGTCAGATGCTATAGTATTCTCAGCTGATTGCTCATTGGCCGTCGTGAATCGGTGGGCGGAGTCACAGACTGCACTATTTGAACCTGCATCGTCTCCTACCTCATCTTGGGCAATATTATTCGCAAGTAAATATTTTAATAACGCATTTTGATTTTCGGTAATTAACTCCATCGTGATATTAAAAGTACTCAAAATAGCAAGTTCCCTCAATTCCCTAGCATTATAATTTTGTACACGTCATTAGCATGATTTATCTTATATACAAACGCACGAGAGCACGTACAGATGCGTACAGGCTTTCCCGCTAAAATTGAACCATATTTCTTGAATAATTTCGTTAACCCCAATAAAAGCTTATTTACTGGCAAATAGCGTTTTTCTGTGGTATTAAAAGAACCACTATAAAAAGCAAAAGGAGTCCCATTCTCATCGTCCGACATAATTACCGTATTAAAAGCTTTATTATTTGCATAAATGTACACTTTGAGAGGAGCATCGACTGCTGGGAACCTGAGTCGTGAGGCGTGACGAATCGCTTGCTTTATATCTACAAAAGACTTCTCAGCCTCAGGCGACCACGTGATTTTTTTATTAGAGCTATTTTTTCCCTTTAAATAACTATACAAAGGCAGAGTTAGATTTGTAAAACACGGTATATTTTGGCGATAAAATGAAATTCTGCCAACAAACGAACGCACTTCTTTTATGGTTAACGGTCGAGGAACATTAATTATTTCCTTAACTTTTTCAGATAATGGTGCAAGCCCTTCTTCCGTCAAGTCAAAACCCAAATAACTTAATCTTTTTACCCCAAATTCGCATTTTTTTATTTAAACAAATTTTAAAATAATTTAATCTCTCAAATACTTGTTTAAGTACCACCACGTGGTCTGATAAATCTTTGGTCCCTATCAAAATATCGTCTAAATACACGTGTACACCGGGAATGCCTTGAAGTAATATAGTTAAAAATCTCATGAAACATGAGCTCGAATTTTTAAATCCCATCGGTAATTGTCTAAAAGAAAAATTTCCGATCATTGTACTAATAGTAAAATAATGTTGATCGGCTTCTGCCAAAGGCAGTAAATAGTACGCGTTTGTGACGTCAAGTTTACTTAATACCTTTGTCCCATGAAGCCCACTAAATATATCATTTATATTCGGCATAGCAAATACATCATTTTTCGCCACGGAATTAAGTTTTCTAAAATCACACACGATTCGTACCCCTCCCCCACTTTTTTCCAACGCGCTGATGGGAAAACTCCATTGCGATGGTGCCCTCTTTAAAACTTTCGCTTTTACTAAATTTAATAGCTCCCTCTTTGTTTGTTCGAATAATTTATGAGGAATACGACGAGGTTTAAGCTTTATTGGAACTCCGCTTATATTAGTTTTATAAGGAAAAAGTGACGCTAATTCCTTCAAGATAGCAGTTGGAATGCTCGTCTCCTCTCCCCCACGTAAAGCACAAGTAACCCCCCCCATTTCTATTCTTAAGTTTCGACTCAGCGTTCCCCCCTCCCCCAAATTCTCTGAACAAATCATCCCAAGCTTTAAGCTGCTCTTCCCGAACCTTAAAATTTTCCGGTAAATATGCATTTATAAATAAATGTTTAAATTCAACTACCAGATTATTAACTATAGGTATATCACTAAAAAGTTCATTATGAGCTACAGAAGAAGAAAATTGAGAGAGAGTATGAATAAAAGCCTTATCTCTACAAATTGTTTTATCACACAAATTTATACATTCCTTGCTCTGAGTATCTGTTAACCTGTCTGTCTCAAAATTAATATTAAAAGAAATTTTTTTAAAAACGGCATTCCTAATATGCAAATTGGCAATTTAGTTGTTAAAAATTCTACATCATAAGTTCTCTTTAAACCAAAATCAATTGTAACAATTTCGCGTGAGTATACGTCAATTACGGTATCATTGGCTGCTTTAATTTGACCAATAATCGATTTATTATTTTCTCCTTCCATAGGGAGTAAATTGATCTCACTCCCACAATCTAAAATGAAGACTCTTTTTGATATTTTATCCATAATAGTATAAAGTTTATAATCTCTTACATTATTCAATACAGACAAATTATTCATGACCTGATTTTCTCCAGTCGGAGCATCCGTAATTAATATATTTTGTGAGCCGCTATAAGCCAGCGTGGGTATCGTATGGGTCACATCGATACTCTTGTCAATAGTCGGAATACTCAGAGCTTCATTGGAAGAAGGATGACCTCCTTGTACATGCCAGTGAGCACCTTGCTCGTTACTCTTAAAATTACTCAAAGCTACAGTATTATTATTATTATTATTATTATTATTATTATTATTATTATTATTATTATTATTATTATTATTATTATTATTATTATTATTATTATTATTATTATTATTATTATTATTATTATTATTTATTATTATTATTATTAATATTATTATTATTATTATTATTATTATTATTATTATTATTATTATTATTATTATTATTATTATTATTATTAATATTATTATTATTATTATTATTATTATTATTATTATTATTATTATTATTATTATTATTATTATTATTATACCCATTAGAATACCAAACATACCTATTATTATATTTATTATTATTATAATTATTAAACCTACTATTAGACGTATGCAAATTATTTACTTCAGCAAAATCCCCATAATTAAAAATACGATAATTTTCATCTAAAATATTCACCTCTCCCCTAACTCCTGTCCTATGGTGCGTTTCCCTGCCTTCTTTGGGGATGTGACTCATGGACTTGCTGACTTTCTCCATTTGGCGGGAATACCAAAGAATACATAGGACAAAATTCCGAATGACATGTGTAACTTCTATGGAGAAATCTGGAGTGTGGTTTACATAACTCGCCGAGTAACTCAGCATTTACAGTGTTGCCTTGTTTACGTTCCCTAGGAGCATTTCTTCTATTTTGAAATGATGGTTGTTCTTCTGCTCGAGTCGGTTTGGCAGCAGCCTCACTCAGCTGTCCTGCAACCTTGGTGAGAGACTTGAGAAGCCCTTTCATCTCCCGAAAGAACTCTTTGTTGACTTTAGCCTCTTCTGAAACTGGGGAATTGTTGTTGTTGTTGTTTGTATTTCGACTCTCCTCATGTGATCCTCTCTCGTGTGTTGGGAACGGTTCTCCTTGAAGATGATTCACGGCCCCCCAATATTCCCTCCCCCTTCTCTCGTGGGGGGTTTCGTAGTCATTCCTATAAAAGTTCTTATATAAGTTATCTGCTACTTTTGTAATTTTTTTCAAGACTGCTATCGTCTGCCAGAGTCATTAAACTTTCTTGTATGCGAGATGGAAGCTCGTTAATAAACAATTCATGAACAAAAGGAGCACTGTTTTCCGCAAGCAGATCAAATCCTATTCTTCCCATAACATCACGGACTCTTGCCAAATAAACTGAAGGGAGTTCTTCTTTTTTTCTTCCTTTTTTGAAAATCTCACTGATTTGACTTCTCAAATTTGGTGCGTAAGCTTCCTCGATCGAGGCAATTAACTTTTGAAAGCAATCTCCCCCAATGGAAATTTGATGGTCGCTACGATATCATGGGGAAGGACGGAAGCCAATATTCTTACGCGTTCTTTTGGATCATCCACTCCATTAAGTTTGAAAACGGTAATCGTTGTGTGTAACCAAGTCATCATATTACGCAAATCTAACTTTGGAATGGCGCCAATAGGTAGACTGGTCTTTGGAGTCCCCACCAACGAGGGGGAGACAGTGGGGGTAACCGATCTTGCTCGTAGCGGGGTATGTAGGTCCTGACTTCCTTCCCCATCGGAGTTCGAATTTTCTTCTCTCCGAATTGGAGATTTGGGGGAAGAGGGGGAAACGTTCGAAGTTTTCGCAGTAGACTTTCCCCTACCCCTCCCGGTCTTAAACCGGGGAGATCTTTTTTTATGGCTAGGCATGTTAAATTCTCTTCTGCCCGTTTCTTTTTTTTTTTTTTTTTTTTTTGCCGGTGATATTATTTGAAAATGGAGCTCTTTTTCACAAGACTAGCGACTTTTAAAATAACGGGATTCTTCACGCTAATCGTTATGTAATAAAGTTTATGAGAGCTATTGACCAAACGCACTAAGACTTTATTTAATTGTTTTTTTTCAGTATATGAGTCACTTCACTTAGCACTATATTTGTTTATTGGCACTTTTCACTTTGACAATCACCACTTTTATTTTCTTTGTTATGTGCCCCCCTAGATCAGAAAGGGGGGTTTGTGTCACTCCGGGGTCACCAAAGCTATGTACAAAGAATGATCTTTATAATATTTAATTGGCCCTATTTAAAAGATCACCTTGCTATAGCAAATAAGAAGATAGTTTTGGAATAGCGAAACGCTTCTTTAGTTATTTCTTTATTAATTACTTCTAATGATTATTTTACAAGGACACAATTTAAGTATTTTAACTATTGTTCAAAAAGAAATATTTATTCTTACAATATCAATTATTATTTAAATGGGTCTTTGATAACCTTACAAGTTATTATCCCGAGAGAGAGCAAGCTGTTGCCTCTCCGACCTATATTTTCTAACTGACAATATTCCCTTGGCCCAGGCATTTCGGTACCGAGGCACCTCGGTGACCTTGATAATATAAAAAAGGAATGAAACAGTTATTTCGCATACAGGACTTGCTTTGTACAAGAGTTCTTATATCTGTGTACCAGAAATCTGGGTAGCACTTACATATATCCTTTATAAATTTAATACTATGCAACGAATTCGGTACATATATATATATATATATATATATATATATATATATATATATATATATATATATATATATGTATATATATCTCACAGGACGGATAGCATAAGTTATATATATATAAAAATAAAAAAATAGATATATATATATATACATTATATATATATATATATATATATATATATATATATATATATATATATATATATATATATATATATATATATATATATATATATATATATATATATATATATATATATATATATATATATATATAATTTTTCAAAAAAAAAATTTTGAAAGTGAAATATTGATATAATTTTTTTTTTTACTTATCAGATCAACATCAAATTTTCAGGGCTTATATAGGCGGGCGAGACATATCTTTTTTACATAGATTATTTTTTTGTATACTCAAAAAAAATTTGTTTTATATTTCCAAAAACATTTTGAAAATTTGTTCCAAGAACAAATCCCAAACTATCTAAATAAAAAAATGTGCATCTCCCCCGACTACAAATGTCCTGAAAATTTCAAGTTGATAGGATAAACGAAAAAATATTCCAATTTTTCAATTTGAAAACCCAAAAATAGTAGGTTTTGAAAATCGACCATTGCTCAGATATGGGGTCAAATATCAAAATTCCGTTCCTAAATAATTTAGATAATGGTCCAATCTTTTCGTATTCAAGTTTGAAGTCATTTCGTAAAAAAATTGTAGGAGGAGTTTCGACAAATGTCAAAAACATAGTTTTTCAAATATTGAAAATACCAAAGCGATGACTACAGACACAGAAAAACACTCGAAAATGACATTTTAGGTGTCAGAAAAACCTACAGTTTGGTGTTTATTTGGTCAAAATCGGCTGAAAATTCCGAATTTTATGTCCATTTTGGGGGGGGTGGGAAATTGGGCTCAGCCCGGAGCAATAATTAGTGAGTCCCCTGAAGCTGAAGCGGGAATACGAACATAATTTTTTAATAGCTAATGTTATTGATAACTTATCAGGGATAGATTTCTTTACTAAATATAATTTTTCCTTAGATTTTAACTCAAATACTATTATAGATGAAACAACTGGTTTATCTTGTGAAGTCATTCAAAGGAATGACTCTGAAGCACTGCTCATAACAAATGATTTAAATTATGTAAATTTAACTCTTTCTCCTAAACTTCCTTTCGGAATATTAGGTAAATATAAAATTTTGTTTAACGATATATCCTGATGATAAGTCTACAGTGTAAGCCTAACGAACCGAAGGTATTGCGTAATGTTTCGAGAGGTAGGATAGGTTAAGTTTTATGGACAATGTTAGTTACTTACCGTTGATAAGCAAAGAACTTTGTTAATGAAAACTGTTTATTCGTAAGTTAGGTACGTTATGTTAAATATTACTATGACAATGTGAAATTAACACTGATTTGTTAGAGAAATGATGAGTTTCGTAAGATATTACTGTGTTAACTGACGATGACGTGTTAGAAACGTGAACCTATGTTAAGTTTTTGCTGAGTAATGTTAGGTTTGCCCGAGAATTTCGCTAATGTCTACGTTTATTCATAGTTCAAAATGATGTTATATTCGAAACGAGTGACACTTTGATGAAGATAGTGTCAATTCATAGTTCAAGATGCTGGTATCTTTGATAGATTGGTCACTTTGTTAAGGGATTTTGTTAGATAATACTGCTTTAACTGTTGCTGATATGTTGGAAGAGTGGGGATACATTGAGTTTTATATATCCTGTTAGCTACTTTACCTTTGATAAGTAGGGAATTTTCCGGATGTTAGCAGATTATTCATACGTGAGGTATGTTAGGTTTGCCTTTGTACATTATATTCTTAGTTCAGGTTATGATATGTTAGCTTTATTGATGTGAAAACTTTGTTACCTTAGCATATATTCGTTGGTATGTATGATAATTAGGTAAAGTTATGATAAATGTTTGTTAAATATTACTATGTTAAGGTAAAAATACCTATGATATGTTACAGATACGTTTGAAAAGGTGTGAACAGGTTACGTTCTGTATGCGATGTTAGTTACTTTACTGTTGTTAAGTATGGAACTTTGTTAATGTTGACTGGTTATTCGAGCGTAAGGTATGTCAGGTTTGTCGTTGTACATTATATTCTTAGTTCAGGTTATGATATGTTAGCTTTATTGATGATAAAACTTTGTTGCGTTAGCATATATTCGTAGGTCAGTGTATAAAGAACTTATTTTTATGTTATGTTTATCCAAAATGATACTCGAAATATAACTTGAATCAATAGATCAATAGAGCATGGGTGGGTGGGTGGTTATGGGACTGCAGGGACGGTTGGTTTGATTTACTGATTTACTGATTTAGTGCTTTAAAATCAGTAAACTATTACACTTTACTATGATATTTTATTCAAAGAGCTTATTTTTATGTTTGGATAAAACTTTGTTATTTTTATGTTATGTTTGGATAAAACTTTGTTTATGTTTGTAACTATTCGTTGGGGATTATGATATTTAGGTAAGGTTATGATGAATTTTTGTTAAATATTACGAAGTTAATGTAAAAAACTTTGTTACGTTAGCATTATATTCGTTGCCGGTATGATAATTAGACAGGGTTATGTTAAATTTTTGTTAAATATTACCATGTTAATGTAAAATTAACATTGATGTGTTAGAGATATGCTTGAAAAAAGTGTGAATAGGTTACGTTTTGTACACTGTGTTAGGTACTTTACTGTTGTTAAGTATGGAACTTTGGTAATGTTAGTAGTTTTTTCGTGCGTAAGGTGTGTTGGGTTTGTTATTGCACATTATATTCTTAGTTCAGGTAATGCAATGTTAGCTTTATTAATGTGAAAACATTGTTACGTTAGCGTATATACGATGGTTAGTATATAAAGAACTTATTTTGTGCTATGTTTATCCGAAATGATACTCAAAATGTGATCTGAATCAATAGATCAATAGATCAAGAGGTCATGGACGGGGGGTTAAGGGAGGCTATAGCAGGGACGGTTGGTTTGATTTACTGATTTACTGCTTTAAAATCAGTAAACTATTACACTTTACTATGATATTTTATTCAAATACCTTATTTTTATGTTATGTTTGGATAAAACTTTGTTATTTTTATGTTATGTTTGGATAAAACTTTGTTATGTTTGCAATTATTCATTGAGGAATGTGATATTTAGGTAAGGTTATGATGAATTTTTGTTGAATATTACGAAGTAAATGTAAAAAACTTTGTTACGTTAGCATTATATTCGTTGTCAGCATGATGATTAGACAGGGTATGCTAAATTTTTGTTAAATATTACCATGTTAATGTAAAATTAACATTGATATGTTAGAGATATGCCTGACACAGTGTGAATAGGTTACGTTTTTGTCTGCTGTGTTAGGTACTTTACTGTTGTTAAGTGTGGAACTTTGTTAATGTTAACAGTTTATTCGTACAAAATGTGTGTTAGGTTTGTCGTTGTACATCATATTCTTAGTTCAGGTGATGTTATGTTAGCTTTATTAATGTGAAAACTTTGTTACGTTAGCATATATTCGTTGGTCAGTGTATAAAGAACTTGAATTTATGCTATATTTATCCATACTGACATTCGAAATGTAACATGAAACAATAGATCAATAGATCAATAGATCATAGGGTGGTAGAAGGAGGGTAGGAGGGGAGGAGAGGGTGGTTTGATTTACTGATTTACTGATTTACTGCTTTAAAATCAGTAAACTATTACACTTTACTATGATATTTTATTCAAAAAGCTTATTTTTATGTTATATTCGGATAAAACTTTGTTATGTTTGCAATTATTTGTTGGTAGTTATGATAGTTAGGTAAGGTTATGATAAATTTTTGTTAAATATTACTATGTTAATGTAAAAAACCATGTTACGTTAGCATATATTCGTTGGATTGTATGATAATTAGACAAGGTTATGATAATTTTTTGTTAAATATTACCATGTTAATGTAAAATTAACCTTGATATGTTAGAGATATGCCTGACACAGTGTGAATAGGTTACGTTTTTGTCTGCTATGTTACTTACTTTACTGTTGTTAAGTGTGGAACTTTGTTAATGTTAACAGTTTATTCGTACAAAATGTGTGTTAGGTTTGTCGTTGTACATCATATTCTTAGTTCAGGTGATGTTATGTTAGCTTTATTAATGTGAAAACTTTGTTACGTTAGCATATATTCGTTGGTCAGTGTATAAAGAACTTGAATTTATGCTATGTTTATCCATAATGACACTCGAAATGTAACATGAAACAATAGATCAATAGATCAATAGATCATAGGGTGGTAGAAGGAGGGTAGGAGGGGAGGAGAAGGTGGTTTGATTTACTGATTTAAAATCAGTAAACTATTACACTTTACTATGATATTTTATTCAAAAGCTTATTTTTATGTTATATTCGTATAAAACTTTGTTATGTTTGCAATTATTTGTTGGGGTTATGATAGTTAGGTAAGGTTATGATAAATTTTTGTTAAATATTACTATGTTAATGTAAAAAACCATGTTACGTTAGCATATATTCGTTGGATTGTATGATAATTAGACAAGGTTATGATAATTTTTTGTTAAATATTACCATGTTAATGTAAAATTAACCTTGATATGTTAGAGATATGCCTGACAAAGTGTGAATATGTTACGTTTTTGTGTGCTATGTTAGTTACTTTACTGTTGTTAAGTGTGGAACTTTGTTAATGTTAACAGTTTATTCGTACAAAATGTGTGTTAGGTTTGTCGTTGTACATCATATTCTTAGTTCAGGTGATATTATGTTAGCTTTATTAATGTGAAAACTTTGTTACGTTAGCATATATTCGTTGGTCAGTGTATAAAGAACTTGAATTTATGCTATGTTTATCCATAATGACACTCGAAATGTAACATGAAACAATAGATCAATAGATCAATAGATCAATAGATCATAGGGTGGTAGAAGGAGGGTAGGAGGGGAGGAGAGGGTGGTTTGATTTACTGATTTACTGATTTACTGCTTTAGATGGTGTAAAAACACAACTTTTTTAAGTTATAATCATAAAAAATTAAATTTTTAGTAAAAACAAAAGTTTAAAGCAAATAAAACAAAAATAAATAAAAGTTTTGTGTTATGTTATACAAAGTATGACTTGAATCAATAGATCAATAGATCAATAGATCAATAGATCAATAGATCATGGATGGGTAGGAGGATGATGGGGAGGGCAGTTTGATTTACTGATTTACTGATTTACTGCTTTAGGGTACGTAAAACATGACAATTTTAGTAAAAATATGACTTGAATCAATAGATCAATAGATCAATAGATCAATAGATCACGGATGGGTGAGGGGAGGGTAGTTTTATTTACTGATTTACTGATTTACTGCTTTAGGGTATGTAAAAACGTAAATTTGTAAGTTATAAATATAAAAAGAATAAGATTTTTCTTGATGGTTCTGCAACCATCATTTTCGAAATCTACAGACCCGATAACATATATAAGAACACCTACATTGTTGTTATACGAATGTTTATTAACTCGGCACCGCACCGGCTCCAGCACCGGTGTCGGTACTGACTGCGGCTCCTCTGACTCAGACTCCTTCACCAACTTATTTCCTTCTCTGACTCTGAATCCGACTCCTTACTTCACTTCTCTTATGTATTTCATCCAATTCTACGGAGGAACCCCCTCTGGGGGGCTCCACACCTCACGATCTTGAAACCATTATATTCGAGATCTATGGGTTCGATAACATATATAAAGATACAAATATTGTATTATTATAGCGCGCAACTGTTTTCGCGCCGGATCGCGCCTGCGGGCGCGCGCACGCGCCAGCCCGGGGCCAGCTGTCGGAACTCTTCTCGCAGGGGTCTTCAAACAACTGGCACCGAGATCACACTCATAAACACATATATTTTGACACCAATATTGTATTATTATACAAATATGCATTAACTCGGCACCGCACTGAAGCCGCGCACCCGGAGCCAATGCTAACTCAAACTCTATAGATTCAGACTCCTTTCTCCTTCTTCTATACACTATCCAAATTTCAGCCTTCTACGATCAATTTAATTTTTAGGGGGCAGCGTCCCCCCTTACGGGGGGACGCAGGGGTACGTAATCTCGTCTACGACGAGATTACGTCAGACTCCTTTCTCCTTCTTCTATACACTATCCAAATTTCAGCCTTCTACGATCAATTTAATTTTTAGGGGGCAGCGTCCCCCCTTACGGGGGGACGCAGGGGTACGTAATCTCGTCTACGACGAGATTACGTCATCACGCTCGAATGGGCACATTTAGCCCTAATGCGATAAGCCTAACCATGATTTGTAGCTAAAAAAAGAAGTCTATATATTGAATGAAGAAATATTATATTATTATTGGCATATATATATATATATATATATACAGCATAGTTATACATATATATATATTATATTATTATTATTATTATTATTATTATTATATATTATTATATATATGTTATATATATCTTATTATATATATATATATATATATATATATATACATATCAAAATCTTACAAAATGATATATATATATATATATATATATATATATATATATATTATATATATATATATTATTATATATATAATATATAAAAATATAAAAATAATAATAATAATAATAATAATAATAATAATAATAATAATAATAATAATAATAATAATAATAATAATAATAATAAAGACAGACAGACACACATATCAGCCAAGATCATATTACCGACCTTAATAACATACGAACGGGTATTACACTCACGTTAGTTTAACTCGCTCGGAATTGAAGCGTCAAAAGGATGCAGCCATATTTCGCGTCAATCCGGGGCAGCTACCCCTAGAATCGACCCAGCGACTTGAAAACTTCTACCGGTAACTGTTTAACACCTCAATAGAATATATAGAAAGTTCATATCGATACCCTCAAACCGTCTTCTTTCGAGAAAAAGCGATCCACGACGATGCTTCTTCTTCACTTACTACTACTAGAGATAGGTGGTATATATATATATAGTATATATATATATATATATATATATATATATATATATATATATATATATATATATATATATATATATATATATATATATATATATATATATATAGGGGTTTGTCAATTAACTGTGACTAATGTAGCCGAGGTCAATTTTTTCTCATAATTTACGATATCGAACAAAATGTACAACAGCGCGCGAAGCGAAAAAAGTTTGAACTTTTTTTTCTACATTTATATAAGTTTATTACAGCATGTTTAGTTGTGAATTTGTTTATTGAACATTTGAAAGTGAATTATATTATACACTAATATAAGTTTGGTTAGGTTAAGTTACGTTGGGTTACATAGATTTAAATAAATAATTAGGACTATTTTTTTAATATTTTAAAGGTGTGAAACTCTTTTATTACAATAAAGTTTTATTTTGACTTTTATCAGGTAAAAATGTGTTCGGATCCATGCAATCGATATGGATAAAACAAAATTTTTGGCGTATGCGATGCCCGAGTAAAATTTGTCCGCTTAGTTACGTTTAATTGCGTTGTCATCAGAGCCTACTTAGTTTCTTATTTCCATAGAAAAAATAGATAAAATTAAATTTCAAAATTCTAAAAAATATTAAGAAAAATATATGCATCATCAGATGTCAGATCCATTTGGGTAAGCGGCTCATACCTTGTATACCCTTAATAACCGCTAATGATATATATATATATATATATATATATATATATATATATATATATATATATTATATATATATATATATATATATATATATATATATATTTTATATATATATGTTACATATATATATAAGAAGATATATATATATATATATTATTACATATGTATACATACATATATAGCAGTTGAAGAAGAGTATATAGATATATGGTTAGATATATTATTATTATATATATTATTATATAAATAAATATATATATATATTATATATATATATATATATATATATATATATATATATATATATATATAGAGAGAGAGAGAGAGAGAGAGAGAGAGAGAGGAGCACGAGTAGTAAAAAGTTGCTGGAGTCGCCACTGATATATATATATATATATATATATATATATATATATATATATATTTATATATATTTTATATATATATATATATATATATATATATATATATATATATATATATATATATATATATATATATATATATATATATATATATATATATATATCAGAGGCGGCTCCTACACTCGTGCTACTCGTGCTTAGCACGAGTTATTATTATCATAGAAACGAACGATTTTCTTAAATTTCGCAAAGTTATGGTAAAATTCTTTTATTTTTTTTGTGAAAATAGGTCATCTGAAAGAATACATTACATAATACAAATGAAAGATTATGTACAATTTAAACAAAAGTGTAAGAATCATCGCCATTGAATAATGCTATTTTTTAATCAATTATAAATGGTAACGGCTCGTGCCTCTCCGAAGGAGATAAAATTTGAAGAAGGTGTACAATACATATTCGTGAATTTCCTTTTTTTGCAAGTTGTTTTTGTTTCTACCTAGGTATCTAATAAAACACTCCTTTTATTTGAAAAAAGAAATTTAAAATAAAGATTTACTTGTTCTTAATGCACATTTCGGATAAAAATAATTAATATATTTAAATTCTAATATCTGGAATCTGAAAGAAAATATATGGACCTATAAAAACTAGATATAAACTAAAGAAAACTA
>JABUQX010018655.1:22500-24042 GCA_015478945.1 Trachelipus rathkii
GGTGAATTGTCGCATCTTGCGTAGGTCGTTTAATTTGTGTGGAGTGGTTTGTGGTTTTGGTAGGTCGGTTGTGAATAAATTAAATAAGGCAGGGGATAGAATTGCTCCTTGAGGTACGCCCATTTTTATATTTGCTATACGATTGATTTCTTGCTTGTCTTATCTGTCATTTCGGCTGTTCGCCCTGGATATAGAAGTTCGGATAACCATTTCTTTAAATTAGTGGGGATGTTGATTGTACTATTTTGTGAATTAATTGTCCTGGGGACTATATATATATAAATGTATTATAATATGTTTGCATTTTCTTTTTTGAAATATATAAATATATATGATATATAATATATATATATATATATAATATATATCCTTATTAAACGCAGGGGGCAATAATAAAATTAGTATCGGAATGGTTTGTAATGCTATTTCAGAATTATTTACCTACGCTAAAACTTCCTTCTTTCATTGTTATACGAAAAAAGAAGAATTAATTTTAATTTTAGGCACCGGTTTTGCCAGAAGCCCGCGGGCGGTCTGCCATGCATGGGGGGCAAAGTGTATCTCACCCTACGGTATTCGTTAATTAAAAAAAAAACTCATGGTGTCCAAATTTGCTCTTCAAACTTTACGTAGATACATCAAATTTAAACTGAAATAAACAGCCTACCTAAGCTTACTCATTTTGTAAGCTTAAATGTGAGCTCAATATATATATATACTATATATTTATATATATATATATATATATATATATATATATATAATATATATATTATATATATATATATATATATATATATATATATATATATATATATATATATATATATATATATATATATATATATCATTTCTTTTTATATTTTTTTTGTTAATATTAATTGAAATTCATGATATGAAAATTCACATTTACAAGAAAGTTTTTCTTTTCCAGTTTCATAAATTTAGGATCATAAATTGCATTGCCCAGTTTTAAATTTTTTATTGCCACTGGTTTTAATATAAGTAATAAAATATAATGGACATTTATAAGATGATGACTCCGTTTATAGGGGAAAAATTTTCGATAATAAAACAAACGAATTCGAGTATTTTCTTTTTATTGTGGCAATTTCTATTATTAACGTTATTTGCATTTTTAATTTTTTAAAGCAAATATATTAATTTATTATTATTATTATTATATTATTATTATTATTATTATTTTATTATGAAAAGTATTATTCTTATAACTATTATTATTATTCATTTAACTTTAATATGAATTTGAATTTTTTTTCTAATTTCTTTTATTTTTATTCTTTTATTTTCCGATTATTATCATAATTTATGGAAGTATTTTTATTTAAAAAAAAACTCCACCACGGACCAGCGAGAGCATAGCGAGCTGGGCACCCCGCTCTGCGGGGGACGGGGGGGCCGAAGGCCCAACCCGGATCAAACCAATAAATTATAAAAATAATCAAATATGCAATTTTATTATATCACGGCGTCTCTACAACTTTTTCGTACTTCACCAATTTAAACTGCAATAAATAGCCT
>JABUQX010018656.1:0-15000 GCA_015478945.1 Trachelipus rathkii
TACCTTATTTAACCAAAATATATGAGAATATGCTTTCCAATATCTTAAAATTATAAAACACATATTAGTCATTACTCGTATCTACATAGATCTATCATATAATCATATATATATAGATGCAAGTCTAAATACGTTATTATATATATTAATAAAATTTAATTAATAAACTAATAGATCATTAAAATTAAAATTAATAACATTAAATGCAATCAGCGAGTGACTTTAATATCAAATTATTATAAACCTTTATTATTAATATATATATTATATAATAGATTCTTACTTTTATGAGCCTTTATTGTCAAAGGAGTAATATAATTTAAATCCTTCACGTATAAATAAACATATATTTTCATAAAATGTTTTTAAACAAATATTTGTACCTGTATTTGATAATATACTTTACTATCAATATAAATTATATTTAATCATATATTAATATATTATATATATATTATATATATATTATATTGTATTATATATATATATAGATAATATATATATTAAATATATAGTACTTAATTTCTATTATATTAATAGTAACGGAATTATAAATTATTTGCTATATTATAATAGGTAATTATTAGTAACTTAACATACATTAAATTATTATAATAATTCCGTTATTTCTTAATTAGTAATTTTTTCATTGTTTTACTCTAGTAAATTGTGGGTATTAATATCAATATTCTTAATATATAATAAAAAAAAGTAATTAGAGTTTATGATATTATTTATTAATGAAATTAATAAATGGAGTTCTTTTACAATATATATATTATAATATTAATATATATTATTATTTTATATATAAATTATAATTAATATATATTATATTATATATATATACGTCAGTAGTATCATATATCTTATTATCATATATATATATACGCACTGTATATTATTCCTGTTAAAAACTATCGAGAAATGAAAATATCTTGAATTATACAAGGTAAAGCACTCAACAAATATTTATATTAGAGAAGTGCTTGATATTTAATAACAAGGGTCGAACGAAGATTAGTTTAAAATGTAGTAGACATGGGTTCTGGTAAGGGTTACTTAACTTAGTTAACTATATCCTCCTCTCACGAACTCAAAAGAGACACTAAATAACAATATTTTCTATTTTATTATTATGTATCTATATATATATCCTAATTATAAATAACTAATATATTTCATTTATTATAAATTTATGATTATAAATATGATAATATATATATATCATATTAATTATAATTATATATATTTATATTATATAATATATATATATATATATTTAATCGATATGAAATTAAAAAAAATTTAATTTATTATGAATTAAATTTGTCCAATATATTGGTTAATAAAATAAAATAATGTATAACAACAAATCGAACATACCCTAAGTGTATATAATAAAATTTCTATCATATATATATTTATTATTATTATTTATTCTATAACGTACTTCTTTACGATACTATAATACGTATCTAAAGTATATACACGTACTTATCTACTCTCTATAATTGATATAAATATCCTTGAAATATATTATTTGATCGATTCTTTTAAGTCTAATCCTCTATAATTCTTCACATTCACATCTCTCTTCCATACTACTTTATTACATCTCATCACATTATATAAATCTAAATAAGATCTTCATTATGAATTAATACACTAATATATATAGGAACATTATGATATAGTGAATATAAATACCTATATATCTATAGTGAGTTAAATATTAAATTATATATATTTCCATTGGAATGATAGGATATATTATAATTATATAATGTATTTAGCATATAATTAATAATATATATATATATATATGTATATATATTATATTAATATATATATATATATATTATAATTAATATAATATATATATATTAATATTCATTATTATATTTAATTAAATATATAAATATCTATAATTATATATATAATATGTTACTATATTATATTTAATATATATTATTATATAATAATTTATATTATATATATATAATTATATATATATAATATATATATATTATATATATATATATATATACATATAGTATATTAATTTAATATATATATATATATATAATATAATATAATATTATAAATATATTGATATATAATAATATATATATATATTTAATATAATATATATATATTATATAATATAATATACTATATATATTTATATATTATAATATTATATATATATCATTATATATTTATATTATATATATTAATTAATGATAATAATTAAATGTGCGTAAATAATTTATAAATATTCACTTCAGTCTATTTTATACTATATATTATTAGAACCGTTTATATATTAAAATTATAATATAATTTACTATATATTTATATATAATATATATATATTATTAATATTTAAATTATATTATAATATATACTATATATAATATATTATATAAATATATAATATACCTATGATATATGATTATATATGAAATATATTCAATAAATATAACATAATAATATAATATTATATATAGTATATAGTATATTATATATATAGATATATATTAAATATATATTAATATATATATATATTAATAATAATAATAATACTATTTAATAATATCATATTCGTAATATAGTCAAATATCTGGGATAAGTATCGTAGTACTATAATTACGTAAGATCATTATCATGATTGAGTATATCATAAAGCTATATATTATATGCTATATATATGAGAGATATATTTATATATATATATTATATATATATAATTATATATATTAATTAATACTATAAAATATATATTAATAATATTATATATAATATATATATATAATATACTATATTATAATTAATATATATAATTAATGTATATATATTATATTAATTAATATATAATCATAATATTATATATTAATAATATTATATAATATATATATAATATATATATATATATATATATATATATTATAATAATATAATATTAATATATATATATTAATATATTATAATATATATATTATTATATATATATATATATTAATATATAATATATATATATATATATATATATATATCTATACTTTATAATATAAATACAATATACTCACGTTGTCAAATACTATCACCAGCTCACATTAGGTATATACAGGGTAGGTGGGGATCGGCTGCATTCCCTTGATCAATTACTTGCCTCACCAGAACAATATTTATTGAAGGGGAAAATTTAAAAAGAAAATATAAATAACACCGTCAGTTTAGGATTTTACTATCTTATATAAAAAAACCAACAACATTTAATGTATTTTGAACTTCACATAGTAAAATAATATTTATATAATATATATATATATAATTACTATAGCGTAACCTATATATATATATATTAATATCAATGTGCCTAAGTATATATATAATAATAAGTTATAAATATAGCAGAAGATAGGGGATCTATACTCATATACCTATCCAGTATACGCTTTCATTGAGCTATCATAGAGCTAGTAGTATATATATATATAGATATAATAAGATATATAATCTTTCATATTCACTATATATACTATATATATATCAAACACATATATTGCTTGCTCATATAAATCTTACTCACAATACATTAACTAGTATATGATACTCAGATTCTGTTCAGGTGTGGCAATTTCTTTTCATTCCGGCAGGTAATACAATTATATTAGGTTTTTATTTTTTTTATATATATTATATATTAATATATATTATATATATATGGTGGTACATTAGTTTGTGTGCCAAACAATCCAAATAACAATAGTGGTTGCAATTAGGAGTCCCAAATATTTTTACATGTTCCAAGACATCAAAATTCTTTAAAATTATCCCCGATCAAGCATGATCGCCCTATGAAACAGCCTAAATTTTCAAACAAATTCGTGCTTGGTAACATATAATATGAGGCACACCTCTTCCTCAACACCTCTTTTCCAAGACTCAAAAGTTCCTGTAACTATCTCAAGGTTGTAACTTTGTTTTTGCAACTTCTCCTATGAATTTCGTTTTCGGACGTTCTTCATGCATTCTTACTATGACTAATGAGCTAAGCGGAGCCTCCAGGTCTTACAAAATTGCACAGCCGCATTAGCTCTTCCGCAGTTAGAACGGAGTCGTTCGGGTTTAAAAGTGGCTCGAAGAGAAGAGTGAAAAGGGGGGGCGTGAATTTTTGTCCAAGCAGAGAATATATTTCCCCAGTTACTATATTTCCCACCCTTGGTATGCATTAAAGTACCTATGGTATATACATATTATATATATATATTATATATATTATATATATATATATATATATATAATATATATATATATATATTATATATATATATATATATATATATATATATAGTTGTATATATACTCTTTTCATAATTTTAATTATTTTTTATTACAATGTGTATTTTCCTCTTTTTTTTAAATACAGGTAAAATATTAAAGAATACTAAGTGTATTCCGCAGTGTTATGGGTTTCCAAAGAGGTCTTTAATAGAAGAAAGTGGAGGTAAATTAATGCCCTTAATATCTTTTTTATTTTCAGCGGTTATCTAAATTTCGATGTTAATTAAGTTTAGTTAATAACCATTTTTATTGCATGAAAAATGTTACCTGAAAGTTTCCTGAATTGTGTCATAATTTTATAACTAAATATAAAGTGATTTTGATTTATAGCTAATAATGTTTGTTAATGAATATATTATAATTACTTTATCTTGATGAGCATGGTAATTCTATATAATTAATAATATGAATTCATTATTATATATGATTGTTTAACTATTAAATTTGGATCATGTAATTACCGATAATTAATTGATTCGCAGGTTGTTGTGACGAGTTTATTGTAACGAGCTTGTGGTTACAAGCTTTTGTCATTATAGGCTTTTGTTTACTGTGAGGTCTTAAATGCACCATTTGAATAAAGAGTGGAGACAACATGGTTTTTACTCAATAAATCCCCACACGAAGTGACGGCGAGTGGCCTAGAAAGCACTTCACTTTATCTGGCAACCTAGCTATTGGATGAAAAGCGTGGAACTTCAGATGCAGCAGATGCAGCGTAACAAGCAGCCATCTAAACAAAGTCCAAACAACCTCCACTCCACCTGGAAACCATACACGGAGAATAGCCAGGAGGCTATACAAGTAAGAAATTTTAATTAAAAAATAAAGTTTTTTTAAAATTTTAGGGAAGAGTTTTCCCCAGCCAAGCAGCCAGCCAACGGTAGAGAGGAAAGCCTCTCCCACTACTCAGCCAGCCAACGGTAGAGAGGAAAGCCTCTCCCACTACTCAGCAGCTTCAGAGAGGAAGCTCCCAGCCAAGTTGGAGAAAAAAGTTCTCCATAAAATCGAAGGATCGAAGGAAAAATTCTTACCCTTTTCCCCCTTCCCCCAGAAATATAAAAGTTATAAGGTTGCGCAACCACTAATAGAAAAATTATAATTATAATATTATTATTATTATTATTATGATATAACGAAAATATTTTTTGCATGCAAATAAGAGGTTGTTTTATATCAGGTGAAAAATATTTTTGTAATTTTAAGAAACTTTTCGCGAATGGCCATTCATCAAGTGTATAATTTTAGAGTTTAATTTAACGTATATTTTTATATATATTCTTAAGTGTGTTTTATATTTTTATGGTTTGATAAAAATATGTGTCATATGTCATGTGCTAATTTTTAAATTGATAACAGGTAAAAGCAAGAATCGAGTAAGTTTTATCAATTTAATCCAAGGTAAACCCAGATATTAGAGTAAGTTCGTAAATAATTATTGAAGAATAATTAATTTTCCAAAACTCTGTTTACCCTTTTCTCCAATACCTCTTCTTTCAATTAACATTCCGTAAGCTTTAGTAAAATACTAACATTTACTAAATAAATATATATATATATATATATATATATATATATATATATATATATATATATATATATATATATATATATATATATATATATATATATATATAATATATATTAAAAAAATATATAATATATATATATATATATATATATATATATATATATATATATATATATATATATATATATATATCTTATAAATATTTTTATATGCATTATGTAATTTAATATATTATATATATAATATATATATATATATATATATACATAAAAGAATAGAAAGAGAGAAAGAGAGAAAGAGAGAGAATTGAGCGAGCAAGCAGACGCATTGACGCCAAACGAAAATTACGCATAAGACACACACACACACACCCACCCACGCACACGCGTACAGAAGCTTACACGCACACAGTTGAAGGTCAAGCGGTAGGAAAAGAAAAGAAGAGATAGAAATAAAAAGATTATATATATATTATAATTTTAATATATAGATACTCTATATATATAGTTTTTTTATCATTATTTTTTGGTTAAAAACGTATTATAGTTTTGTTAGAGAGCGCTCAAGCGTAAGTAAGTAATATATATCTTTACAAGTTTATAATAATGTGAAGAAAGTACGGTTAATTAATAAATATATAGGTATATTTAATTAAGCCAGCATATATATATATTATATATATATAATATATATTATATATTATATTATATATAAGTATATATATATATAATATAATATAATATATATATATATATATATATATATATATATATATATCGAGATTATCTATATATATATATACTATATATATAATATATGATATAATATTATTATATATATTATATATATATATATATATATATATTATATATATATATTAACGAGATATATATATATATATCTTATATATATATATATATTATTTAATATATATATATAAGTATAATATCATATATATATATATATATATATATATATATTATATATAGTATAGTATATATATATATATATATATATATATATATATATATATATATACAGTCGATCGAGACTACAGTGTTTTTTTTTAGAAAGTTTCTTAGCAATTCGAACAAGACTAAAGTGTCTTTTGTTTTTTATAATTAAGAAGTGCTCTTTTTATAAAATTTTAAAACATATTCAAGAAGCTGACGCAGCTTATGTGTTTTTTTTTAGTGAGTATTAAACAGTTTTGTGCTAATTTTAAGACGAGCGTAATAATAATTAAACAGTGTTTTTTTTTGGTGGTGTTTAATTTTAATTAACTTCGTTTTTAGCGATAGTTTTTTTGTTGTTTCTAAAAGAATTTGTTTTATCCTTTGAGTGAGGATGGCGACGAAGCCAACTTCAGATGATGAAGAAGTGATTAGCGATAGAGAAGAGAATAAAGGGGATTTAGAAGGTGATAAGGAGAAGAAAGAAGGCGAATTAGTTCGGAGGCAGAGGCAAGAGGAATCAGTAAAAGATAAGCCGAGGGGACAGCTCCCCCCAGGAGAAGTACCTCCCAGACTCAGCCTTGCACACAATTTCTCTTTAAAACCCAATCCTCAAGCTGAAGAGACTGCCCGGAGAGACACTGCTCAAAGATTTTCACTGCAATCAGTTCTTTTAGACAACACAATGAACCCATTAGCAAAGCAAGATACAGAACCTAACACGACTCACCGAAAGTCTCATGCAAATTGGAGCGGTGATGGAAATTATTACGCCAGTAAGCCAAATAAGAATACATGGGAGAGCTCGGTAAACTTTCCTATGACTCAGCCAAGTTTTGACAGCCGACCATTCAACCCCAACCAGATATGGGGGCAGATCTCCGTTCCTCCCGGACACCCTAGGATGCAACCACAGCCAGGGAACATTCCTTGGGGATGGTCCGGTGGAGACCAAGCACAGATGCATGCCTCCACAGGGCAGGGCAGTCAAGGTCAAGGTACCCATCCACCCCAGGAAGCAGGGTTAGGTTATAATACAGCACCTCAGTTCAACACAGCTCCCTTATACCCGTCAAATTTATTCAGCACCGCGTTCCCGGAGATCCCGGAGGACCTCAAACTGTTTGGTTTAAATCTGAATACAAAGGTTTGGCATGGGATTAGCTTCAACGAATACGTTTCGACCCTACATGAAAGATTAGGTATGCTAGGCTCGTTAACAGATAACCGAAAAATATCTTTCGCTAAGTCCATGATATCTTGCAGGCTCGAATCAGAAGCCAGGTATTATTTACTCAATGACCCGTCCTTCTCTAGTTGTATAAACTTAGAAGATTTCCTCCTACAGTTAAGGATCTTTTTACAACCGGACAGCAAAGACACGATTTTTGATCTTTTGTTGCAATTTTGGACGTTACAAAGAGACAGCGAAATGACATTTACCGCCTTTATTTTAGCATTGAAAAATACGCTGTGGAAGTTTCAAGTGAAACTTTGCGAAATTGACGCAGCAGCAGGGTTCTCCTCCAAGCACGTAAATATTATGGTAACGACTAAGGTATTAGAGAGTATCAGGGAGAGGAGGGATTGTGAAAGACTGAGAGAGAAGATTTTAAAAGTTTTTGATGCAAATATCAGCCTAGTTGAGCTGTTAGAAAGGTTTGCCCAAGTTTCCAGAGGAGCTTTATTTAAAGTTAATCCGAAAAAACAGATAGAGCAGAAGACTGCCAGAGTGTTTTTAGCTAAAGATAAGCCAGCAAGCCAAAGAGCGACCGAGTATGGAGATTTCAAAGGAGATCGAAGAGGTCCTCTTACAGACAGAAATATGAAGATAAAGAGAAGAAAGAAACCAAGCCAGAATTTGTCTCCCGTAGAAACGGAGGATTTTTCCAACGAATGACCGAGGAAGAATTAAGGGAACAGGACTGGTTCTTTGAATGTGAATCGGTCGGACATTCCGGAAAGGCATGTAAATGGAACTCTCCCTATTGCCGTTATTGTCGGAAGCCACACAAAAGAAAATCAACAGCCGCCTGTAAAAATGCCCCTTCATGGAGACCTTCTCCAGACGTAGATCAAATGGTCATTCCGTTCAAAAGCCCAGAAGATTTTGAAAGGTATTTGAAAGCAGAGAAGGAGAATCAAGGGACTCTCTCAAAAGAAATAAAAACAGCGAGGGTCTATGTAGCTGCAGATAGTTCGATAGATACGGACCGCAAAGAACAAGAAGAAGAAGATGAACAAGCAATCTACGACAGAATGTTTTCCGGCCCAAGCCTTACATTCGAGTGAAAGAAGTCTGGCCAAGCAAGAGTCTGATTTAATTAGAAAATAAATCGAAGGAGGTTCCCCGGCAAGTGCAAGTACCAGTGCGTCCGGAACCTCGTTATATAGGCGACAGTGCCTACAGAATAGAGAGTTTGAGTGGAAAGCCACAAGTTTTTTAAATTAAACAATAAAGTTTGTTTATTTTGAGTCCCATTTTAGCCGACCAGTTGTCTGCTAATCGTTTTCCGTTTTTAATGTCTAACAAAAAGGAAAATGACAGTTTAGAACGAGCTAGGCGACAGTGCCAAGAGTAGAAAGCTCGGCCCAAAGCTATAGATAGTTTGGGAGTGGAAAGCCACGAATTTTATAAGCCAGAAGCCAGTGTAGTTCCAAGCAAAAAAGTTGCCATTATGGAAGCACGCCTAGTTTTTCAGTCCAGGAAAAGAAATAAAATAATGCTTTAAAGTAAGCCAGATAATCGTTTTATTTCCAAGTACCTTGTTGAAAGTAACAAGCAGACCGCCTCTAGTGGCGCTTATCAAGTTTTTGATAAAGAAAGAGATAGCCATATATATATATATATATATATATATATATATATATATATATATATATATATATATATATATAAAATATATATATATATATAATATATATATATATATATATATATATATATATATATATATATATATATATATATATATATATATATATATATATATATATATATATATATATATATATATATATATATATATATATATATATATATATATATATATATATAATATATATATATATATATTTTTTTTTATATATTATATATATATATATATATATATATACAATAGATTTAAATCATAGGTTGGTTAAATGTTATTATCCCTAAAAAGACTGAAGATGGTCCATCTCAACCTGTCAGATGATTAAATTACCCCACTCAAAAGGTTAGGTCCTTTTAAGGGAAGTTACTGATTGGGTGAAAATTATTCCCCGGTATTCCCCCTTTAGAGCTCTTTAACCGAGTTTGTCTTAGGATATTTAGGTTGCAAGCCGTAACGTTTACTATGATTTTCGATCTATTAATAAAGTTTTTTAAACAAAGGTTTAAATAGCAGTTTTCCAGAAAAGGAGGCTCATACAGTTGAGACGGCCCTCCGAAAGAGAGATAAAGGAGGCTCATACAGTTGAGACGGCCCTCCGAAAGAGAGATAAAGGAGGCTCATACAGTTGAGACGGCCCTCCGAAAGAGAGATAAAGGAGGTATACAGATATTTCCTGCAGCGTTGATTTTAATGTCCCGATGGACATATTTGATGACAATATTTTTATTTGATTTAAAAATATTCGTTTTTTTTTCTCTTTTAGACTAAGAATGTACCTATTTTTATTTTTAAAATAGAGTAGCTTTTAAAAGAAATGGTACCGACGAACATGTTTTTTTTTTAGATTCGAAAGTACGTTTTGTCCTTCAGAATTGAAAATGCTAATTTTAAAAATAAAGTAATTTTGCAATTAGAAAAAACTTTTGCCAAATCCGTTCAGTTCTGAATTTAAAAGATAAGCTTCGATCACGTTGTTTGGATTTACTTATAACATTTTTAGCTATAATCTGAACAAATTATATATATATATATATATATATATATATATATATATATATATATATATATATATATATATATAATATATATATATATATATATATATATATATATATATATATATATATATATATATATATATATATATATATATATATATATATATATATGTATTTTTTGTGATATATATATATATATATTCATGTATGTTTGTGTGTACCCGTACGTACACCCGAGTATTGTTTTGATCACCTGATCACCAAGGTCGGTAAATACGGAGTTTCGCACATGAATGAACAGTGAATTTCGGTCACATGTCCGTAAATGACCTTGGAAGGAGAGAGATAGACGAAAAGACGAAGGAGAGATAGACGAAAGACGGAAGAGAGTAATACAATTTTTCTTTCCTTACCATTTATAAAGAAAATTGTTTTGCATAATAAAAAAGAAAATATGTTAGCTTTATTAATTTCTTTGTACAGTTTCATTAACTTCTAACGACTTTGCTTAATACAGCTTCAGTAGTTTTTGATAATTAATTTCATTTCTCGATAGTTTTTAACAGGAAGCGCTATATAATAATGCTAGCTCCATTATTTTAACAACTCAGCTTTTTTTTATAACCTTTAGAAAAAATAAGTTTAGTTTGTAATGCTATAGCAACCGCTATAAAATAGCTTGTAATTAAGTCAATGCTTTGTTTTAATTAACCACTAACTTTTAATGTCTACCGCTTTGTTTAATTAATTTTAAAGCTTTTATTTTTAACTCTTGATCAGTTTGATCTGGCGATGCTTTGTTTTAATTAACCAATAACCGTTAATGTTTATCGCTTTGTTTTAATTAACTTTAAGCTTTTATGTTTAAATCTTGATCTTTGATCTGGCGACCATGTAATTGTAAGAAAACTAACCTTGCCTATTAAGCTAGAATATTTCTCAGAAAACTAACATAGTTTTATTGAGTACTGATTTTTCTTTTAAGTAGTTGGTATCTAGCGATATTAACATTATTAACATTTGCTTTCAATTGCACGACCGATTTTAAAATAATTAAAAGCACTTTTAAGCAACAAGTAAAACCGTCTCTAGTAGAAAAAAATTCCAAAATTTGATGCATTCTTACGAAATGTTTAATGTAAAGTAATGAATCTATAGTAATGCACTGCAATCCGAAGCATTAGTGGTATACGTTTACCAAATTTAAACCTACACTAAGATGCAAATTTTTGTCCCCAGGTACCGCTCTATTTGGAGACAAAACAAATAAACCACACGTTGCAGTCCCATACACCAGATACCAGGCTATCCTGTCTTTCCATCTTTGTTCGCATGAACTCACCCACATCTCTCATTCATAGAGATGCGAGACTACCATCTCAATGGATGCTAGGTATGCTGTCTTCTTTGGGCATACTGCACACCTATGTTGATTGAAACAAATCTTTCTGACAAAGATTCCTTTCGCGAGAGGGGGGTCCTTTGTGGGACATTAGTTTGTGTGCCAAACAATCCAAATCAACAATATGTGTTGCAATAGACGCCCAAAACTTTTACATGTTCAAACATCACAAATTCTTTAAAATTATCCCACGATACAAGCCATGACTCGCCCTAGGAAACACCTAAATTTTACAAACAAATCGTGCATGGTAACATATCAAATGAGGCACACCTCTCCTCAAACACCTCTTTTCCTAAGACTCAAAGTTCTGTAACCTATCTCAAGGTTGTAACTTTGTTTTGCAATTTCTCCTGAATTTCCGTTTCGGACGTTCTTCTGTGCATTCTTGTAGCGATGGAAGCTGGCGAGCTATCGGGTTCCTTCACAGAATTAAAACCACATTAGCTCACCCTGAAATTAGAATGGATTCAGGGTTCAAAGTAGCTGCAGAAAGAAAGTGAAAAAGAGGCGTGAATTTTGATCGAGGCAGGGCTCTTTACTAATATTTCCCAAGCCCTGTATATACATTAAAGTACCTATGTATATACATATTTCTTGCTCTTTCTCTTTCTCTTTCTTTTCTTTCTCTCTCTCTCTCTGGATTGTTCTCTCTCTTTCTCTCTCATATATCTCTCTCACTCTTTCTCTCACTATATATATATATATATATATGTCTCTCTCTCTCCTCTCTCTCTCTCATATATATATAGTTAATATTTTTTTCTTTATAATTTTTAAGTATTTTTTATTGACAATGTGTTTTCCTTTTTTTTAAAAATACAGGTAAAATATTAAAGAATACTAAGTGTATTCCGCAGTGTTATGGGTTTCCAAAGAGGTCTTTAATAGAAGAAAGTGGAGGTAAATTAATGCCCTTAATATCTTTTTTATTTTCAGCGGTTATCTAAATTTCGATGTTAATTAAGTTTAGTTAATAACCATTTTTATTGCATGAAAAATGTTACCTGAAAGTTTCCTGTATTGTTTAATAACTAAATGTAAAGTGATTTTGATTTATAACTAATAATGTTTGTTAATGAATATATTATAATTACTTTATCTTGATGAGCGTGGTAATTCTATATAATTAATAATATGAATTCATTATTATATATGATTGTTTAACTATTAAATTTGGATCATGTAATTACCGATAATTAATTGATTCGCAGGTTGTTGTGACGAGTTTATTGTAACGAGCTTGTGGTTACAAGCTTTTGTCATTATAGGCTTTTGTTTATTTTGAGGTCTTAAACCACCATTTGAATAAAATTACAGAACAACATATTTTTATACCATCATCCACTGTGACAGCATGGCTAAGACACTACTTTATATATATATATATATATATATATATATATATATATATATATATATATATATATATATATATATATATATACTATATATATATATATATATATATATATATACTCTCTCTTTCTTATATATATATATATACTCTCTCTTATATATATATATATATATATATATATATACATCTCAAAAACTACAATAACTACAGGGAAAAGGACTCTTTATTGGCATCATGGTTGTATTTTGCAGTAAACTGTTAAAAAAAATTCACAACTCTTCTGGGATGAAGAATATATTTTTGGAATCACGAGCAAATTTTAGTTAGGAAAATAAAAAAAGTTAAAGGACATAGTATATATATATATATATATATATATATATATATATATATATATATATATATATATATATATATATATATATATATATATATATATTATATTTGTAATTGTATTACACGGTAATCTAGTGTTCGCGCGCCCTCCGGGAACACACAAGGGGGGGACGTTTTCCATACCAGGTAGTCAATCCCGTAGTTTCCCGGAATGCCGAGACCCCGACATGTGCGGTATACCCTTAGGGTATTCGTTAGTTAAAAAAACAAAACAAAATTTACTAACTGAATTATTTTAACGGGTAACGTATAAAAATTCTCTAAGTATACTTTCTACTCATATTACTATAATTATTAATAATATTTTTTTTTGTTTTAACCAAATCGTCATTGCCAAAGAATGGGTGATCTGAGATTTTTGTACTTATTGTATCTAAAATAGTATTTATTATTTATTTATTTTACGCAACAATAAATTTGACATATCATATAATTCTCCTGTTTTATTATATTGCATTCTTGGAGGAAATCTAATAAAATATGTTCGTTCCTGTTATTTTAATATCGTCAAGGTTTCATCTACACGAGTTAGCTACGCCACGGGCATAGCTAGGATAACACTAGCCTAACTAACAATAACAGTCAATAAATTAATGATAAGTTTAAAATGTATATTTTTTATTCTCGATGTGAAGTTTAAAAAATGAAAAAAAGTCTTTTTTTTATAGGGTATAAAAATAATATGTCTATAGAAGGGGGAATAAAATGTATTGTATCCTCTAAATAATAAATTCTGATTAAATTTCCCAAAGCTTTTTTTAGAAAGCTTGTAGCCATATATATCTATATATATATATATATATATATATATATATATATATATATATATATATATGTAATATATATATGTAATATGTAAAAATATGTAATAATAATAATATGTAATGTATGTCTCCTTATATATATATATATATATATATATATATATATATATATGTATGTATATATATATGTATATGTATATATGTATGTATGTAATAATATGTAATATATATATATATATATATATATATATATATATATATATATAGATATATATATATATATATACCTCTTATATATATATATATATATATAGCCTATATAACAAAACAGGCCATTTAATGATTTAATGATATATATACTCGAAATTAT
>JABUQX010018656.1:22500-45785 GCA_015478945.1 Trachelipus rathkii
TGTTGTAGTTGTGCGGATGATTATTTCAAGTATATATATATATAATAGTATATATTATAATATTTATATAGAATAGTATAATACGATATTATATATAGTGAGAATATATATATATATATATTTAGAATATATATTATATATAGTGAGTAGATATATAGTATATAGTTATATAGCTATATATACTTATTTTTACTTAATATATATTATATATAGCTATACTATCATATATATATGTATATATACGTAATATATATATACTATATATATATATCATATTATATTACTATAATAAACTTAACATACTAAATACATAACTACAACATAACTCAAGCTAATCAAATCATAAACATATTATTACTATATACTATATATATATATATATATATATTTATATATATGAAGAAACTGTGTTAATGACAATAGAGACATTGAAAATAGCCAAGTTTTCTCAACTCAACTAGGGATACGAGAAAGATCAAGAGGTCAGCTAATCCAAGGACACCCTCCAAACATCATTTAAGAAAATTATTTACTTTAATTCTCAAACTTTTATTTATTTTAAAAATGTATATTTTGAAGAGCTTTTAAAACTCTTTATTTATTTTCTTAATTTTAATATTACTATATTATATATGTTATATATTATATATATATATATATATATATAATACTATATATATTATAATATTATATGGAAATAGAAGATTATATATTGATACTAGAGACGATTAGAATAGAAAGTATATATATATAGTATAGGAGTGAAATAGAAATATATAGACGAATAGAGAGTATATAAGAGTTTGAGTATAATAAGAGAGATATATATATATATATAGTAAATAGATATGAAAATATATAGAGAATATGAATAGATATATATATATGATAAAGAATTAGAGAATAGATAAGAGTAAAGGATCATGAATATTAGATATATATTATATATATATATAGAAATATATATTTATATAGTATAGTATATACTATACATAGAAATATGAATATATATAAATTACCAATATAAATATTCTAAATTCTTATGTACGTCTGCGTGTTGAATCTTCCACAAGAATGACAAATAAGCCAGACAATGAATTTGAATGCGAGAAGAATGATATGTGTTGAGAAAATTATATGTATTAATGAATTAAGCTTCGTGCATACATTAGCGCGTAAGATAATAGTTATTACAGTGTGTATCAACCTAAGCAGCTTGAGATTTAAGACAAAATATTATCTAAGCGTCCTCAAAAATAATCAGAGAACATATTAAGGAAGAGGTAGATTGAAATGTAAAGCTATCCATGTTTATAAATTATATATATTCTAGTAATGTGAAGTTAAATAATATCGCGCGACTTATATCTTCAATGTGTTGTTTATTAATTAATGGATATATAATATAATAATTCATCTCATATCTGATCCATAGTGAGAGGTGGCTGAGAGTTCAATCATCCATGTGAGTAAACTAAATATCTTTTTGATACCAGAGCTGCCAAAATTTGAATAAATCGGTTCTATACTTAATTTAATAAAAGTTTAATTTCACAGATTTTCATAAATATTTTATGGTAATATATAGTTTTAGCCATTACTAAATAACTTAAACTAAAGTAAATAATAATTATAAGAACTTACCGGTAACTTTCTCAAATTTTTATTTATTTATTATATTATTTGTTCGTAGTACTAAATCAACGTGATATTATGTGATAATTACGCCTCAACGTACTAAAAGGCTAATAATCTGGTCTAATATACGTACATAATAATACACAATAAATTACCGTAATAAATAGAGTTGTGATAAATCTTTAATTTTATAGAAGAATAATAGATATTGATGAGGAAGGTTGGAAAGATAAATTATTTCTAAATTTCAATTGAAAGATGCAAATATACAACCTCTCAATACCCGTCACCTCCTCAACCAAAAATAAATTAATATGTAATAAAATTAAATATTAACGAGAATTAGAAATCATAATAGAAATTAATTAAACCTCTTCTCATTCATCTTTCTCAGAACTTTACGAACAAAATCTATTTATCTAGAAATATATAAAATTGATATTTAATAATCATATATTTAATGAAGAATAGTAACTATATATTCATTTTAAGTGATCCTCAATGGATATATTACATATAATCATAATAAAGTAGATTAACTGATTACTCTTGATCAATTTTAATTGTAGATCTACGACTACCTTAAATTTAATTTATTGTCTACTTAATCATTATACTTATTTATAATATTATAGTTACCTATCTATCATTACTATAATATACATAATCAGCTTACGTATTCTACGTATATTATAATATAATATATTAATATATATATTAATATAAAATATATTATATATTATATTTTAATTATATATATATTATATAATTATAATATATATATATATATTATATATATACTATATATATAATATACTAATATATAAATATATATCATAATAAGTATATATATATATATATATATATAATATAATATATATATAGTAATAATATATATATTAATTATATAAATATATATATATATAATAATATATATATATATATTATTAATAATTTAAAATATATATATATATTATAATATATATCGTATATATATATTAATTATTATAATATATTAATATATTTCATCATATACGGGCTGCTATATTAATATTATATATACTTAAATATATATTTAAATATATATAATATATTATATAATTAATAATTATAATATATAAATATATATATAATATAAATATAATATATATAAATATAGATACTATATAATATATAATATATATATTATATTATATATAATTAATTAAATATTAATAGAACATTATTATTATATATTATTTATATATAATATTAATACTTTATATATATATATAATTTATAGAAAGTATATAAAAAAATATATTAATAATTAATTATATTATATAATAATAATATTATAATTATATAATTATTAATCTAATATATATATATATAATTAATAATTATAATTAATACTATATATATATATTAACTATATATAAATAATATATTAATATTAATATATATTATTACATAATAATATATATTATGACAATATTTTATATATTATAATATAATATAATATATATATATATATTATATAGATAAATATAATATAGAAAGTATATATAAAAAATATTTTAAATATTATTTTAATTGGTTTTTTAATAAATTTATCTACATTAAGAATATAAATATATTAATATAATATATATATATATATATATATTATATATATATGATCTATAATATTATATATAGACTGAATAATAATTTATTATATTAATATATTATATTATTTAATATAATATAATATTGACCAATTTTAGATTTATATAGATGGACATTATTCTCACATACAAGAATAATATATACTATATTATATTATATATATATAAATTTATGAAAAAATCTTGAAAGAAGTAAATATTATATATTTAACATTGAGTGCATTAAATAAGCATTATAACACATGTATCATATATATATTATATATTTATATATAATATATATTATATATATATATATATATATATATATATATGTATATTAGAAATATTAAACTCATATATATATATATATTATAATATATATTAATATAAGTATTATTAATAATTTAATATAAATATTAATATATTAATATATAAATATAATATAATAATATAGATATTAACAATATTATAATTATTAATATATCTAATTATATAAAATATATATAAAGATATATAATATTATAATATATTAATATTATATTATATATATATATATATATAGAAATATATATTTAATATATATATATATAATAATATATATATATATAATATTATATAATATAATATATAATATTAATATATATATATATATATAATATATATATATACTCATAATATATTTTATATTTAATAATATAACATATACAAAAAAAAATAATATATATATATAATATAATAAAGATATAATATATATATATTATAATATATATATATATCATATAATATATTATATATAATATATATAATAGATATATACATATATAATATTATATATTATATTATATTATAATATATATATCAATATATATATCATATATTATATGTAAATCTCAGACAGTAGGATACATGATTCCCTACTGTACTTTAAAAGACCTCCACTTTAAAAACACAAAAGTATACCCTCATAATATATATATTGTCACATAAACATAACTAGTAAATGAGGAGGATTATTAACTCAAACTAAATATAATTTTCATCATATAATCGATATATTATTAATTCTATATACCCTAGCACTATAATAAAAATTATATATATACAGTCCACTAAATAATATATTTAACTATAACAAAACACAAGCTTCGGTTAAAAAGGCTAAAATATAACTACTCCCATGTTGAATATTTTCTGATACATACGAAGAACTATTTGATATAAGAGTGAATGGATAATAAATTAAAAGTCAACATTAAGGTTTCCAAATAAGTCATGATCTTCTCACTCACATAAAATGGTGACGTAGCTTAATTAATCTGAATTGCATAGATAAATATATTATATTTTTATTTAAACTCAAAGGACGAGTAAATTAGTAAATTTTCTTCCAGGATTGCAACAATAATTAAACAATAATAATATAATAATAAGTTTTCTGAAAATGAACGTGAAGGTAGCACAGTTATAACTTTATCTCAAGTAATGTTAAAGTTTCTTCTAAAACTATCTATAACCAACTATGTTAATTTATGTTCTGCTGTTTATCTAAGCTCACTCACACACTCACAATATAAAATGATAATATTTTGATACTAAGGATACTAAGCTCACCAAATTCTTCTCACTTGAGTTTAATCACGGCACAAATAAACTCACTTTTAATGATGAGATCATTTATCAATTTACTCATTTATTCCTAAGTTAAAATATTAAGCATTAGATAAACTGATAAAATTGCTTATGATGTGTTTTTCAGCGTTTTTTCTACTAACACAATAATAATAATTATTAATGCTACACTATGGTGATTTATAATAAAATAGTTCTATACGAATCACGTTTAAATAGGATAATAAGAGTATCAAAATCATACTTACAATATGTTTAATAATGTCTCACCTTATTCTCATGGTTTAGATTTTATTTCATCTCGAGAGTCCGATTGCAGATAATTTATCCTTAAGTAAGCCACTATTACATAATCATCTCACAGCCAAGGCAGGTAGTGGAAGATATCGTTATCCAAACCAAAACATAAGATATATCAAATATAATTATGTCCTCCGTCACCGCCCTAATGCATATCCACTCCTCTATTTATCACTCCTCACCGTCACTCAATAATTCTTATTATTACCATATATGAGTCATTGCCGTCTCCACTACTATTTCCAATTTCTTGATGTAATTCCTCCCAGTCAAATTAACAAGTTTATCAGTAACAAATGTTGTGTCCCTAATCCTAATTCCATATAAGTTTGACATTATCTAAATGTTTTCTCTTAACGAGAAGTGAGTTTCATTGTGTTGTTGAAATACGATATATAAAGTAAATAAGTTACCCGTTTTATATTAGTGGTGGTTGAGTGTGCGAAATGTGATTCTTTTATAGTACATAATATTTATATTAAATATAAAATTACTAATTATATGGTGTATAAAAAAGAAAAAAATAATTTATATATAAATAAATAAATAAATAAAATTAATAATAAAAATATAATAATATATAATAACATTAATTATATAATCTAATAAATTAAATAAAACTATATAAGTAGATCAAAATTAAAGTGGATGAATGGTTATATACAGCAGTATGATTATATTAATTAGTTAAATATAATTAGTAATATATTAATATAAATAATATTTAAAGCAATATATTAGTAATCAAATATATCATAATATAGTTATATAGTATCATTATCTTCGAGTATGATATATAATATTGCTTAATTAATGATTAAGTTGAATATAAGGTAAGAATCTATACTCTAAAATTTTTAATATATAAATTGTTAAAGCAAAACAAATAATTAATAATAATATATAGAGAGTAGCGTGAGGTGTAAATAAATTATTAAATGTAAATAACACAATTTAAATTTAATTTCTACCTAATAATAAATTATAATAATATTATATTTAGTTTAAAATTATAAAAATAAATGTATTAATTATCATATGAATATATATAAATATAAATGAAATGTAACAACACTTATTATATATCTCTAATATATAATTGAAATTATATATAATTATATATGTATATAATAAGTTTAATCTCTAAGCTCTATCTACTTGACATTATCTTTCACATAACTATTATAAAATATTAATATATAATGATCTGTCTCTCCCTAAGGTAAATAGGTACTATAATGCTGTTCAATTTCATAGTGGGTAAAATAACTATAACTACCGTCAAGTAGGTAATATAAATAATACCTCATTAGTGTGAGTAAATAAGTTCTTGAACTCTATACGCCCACGTTTGCACTTACATTCACTTTGATTTGGCCTTACTTTATTTATAGCGTGAGTCGGATACCTATATATACGACGAGAAATACTATAAAGTAACGGAAGTGATTTAAATTCCAATAAATAAATTAATTATGACATTAAAGCTACGCTATACTCAATATAATAATATGTTACTCATTTAAATAAATACGTACCTGAGTGGGTACGAATGAAGTAGTGAATAGATAATATTATGAAATGAATAAAATTATCACACTTCTCTCTGACTTACCACTATCAATTCTCTGAAATAATACTATATGGAGCACAAACCTTTAGTTCGCATTGTAGTGTAATGACTGACTGTGATTGCTTCTATTAACTCTTAGAGTGCATTAGAGCCCCAATCCCTCAATAGATGTATTAATATATATTATATATATACTATATATATTATATATATATATATATTAATTAAATATATATAATATATAAATAATATATTTATTTATAATACTATATTAAATACCTCACTATACTTATATAATATTAAATTAGAATATATTTATTTAACTTATATATATATATATTAATATATATAATATTATATATATATATATATATATATTAATATTAACTATAATATATATTATAATTATATATATTAATTATATAATATATTAATAATATATATATTTAATAATATATATATTAATATATAATATATATTAATATAATATATATAAAATAATCTATTATATATATATATTATATATATATTAAATATACTAATATAATAATATATCTCAATGACGGTAAACTAATAGGTCAGTAGTAGAATAGCTTAATGAAGCATAAATAATCCACCATAAATGTTTTTTGACTAATGTATAATGCCAATGGTCACATAAAATATTATAATATAATAAATAGGTACTACTGACATTAGATTCCTGAATAAAATTCTGGCAAACATAAAAAATATATATATGATACTATAAAATATAAAATAAAATATTAATTATAAATTGAGAGTGAAAAGGATAAGTGTGCTATCTAAATAATATAAGTAATAGAATAGGATAAGAATTAAGTATAGAAACAGAGAGAAATATGAAAAGATTTTAGAATACTAAGATTAAAGATGAGATAATGAAGGAATATGTGAGTAGACATGAGATAATTGAAGATGAAGGGATATATAGTATACTCAACTGAATAAGTCAGAATAAGTGCAATAAAATATATTACTCATGATATATATATATATACTAATATATCATACTTAATTATATATATATATTAATATATAATAGATATATATATATATATAATATATAATATCATATTATATATATATTATATATCTAATATTAATATTAATATATAATATATATGAAATAATATATTATATTAATATATTATTATTAATTAAATAATTATAAATAATATATATTATATATATATATATAATATATAATATAATTATTAATTTATATATATATATATAATATAATTAATATATAATAATATTACTATATATTGTGTGTGTGTGCTTGTGTTCTGGTGTGTGTGCTGTGTGTGTTGTTGTGTGTGTGGGAGCAGAGAGAGAGAGAGAGAGAGACGAGAGAGAGAGAGAGAGAGAGAGAGAGAGAGATTTATGTAAAATAATTTAATATATATATAATTAAGAAGAATATACAGAGAGTAAGAGTAGAGTTCAGAAGAGCTAATGATTATCCATTATTAATAAATTAGCAAATGAAAGAAAGATAAAAAGTTATTTCAGTGCAAGCATGAAAAGGTTTTGGAGTAATTGCTAAAAAAAATTAATGATATAGAAAATATTGAATTAAAATATTTATGAACATGAAGTACATATAAGTATGACTCAAGTAGATAAATAATATAACCCTAAGGAAACTTACACCTTATAACAATAAAGAAGATGTTGTGGAATTACCCTACTATTTTATAATTGGTAAATGTGTTTTCTCCATACTAAGATAGCGAACAACGTACTCCATATAATACATATAACGCCATTACAGATGATACTCTATAATTTCTAATGATGAGTCAAATTAGTTTAAAAGAAGTATAATAAATACTATTGTTACTAGTATACTTGCTATACAGTGAAAGATTCAATAAATAATCAATAAATATAAAAAAGTGAAAATCAATAATTAAAGAATGATTATATATGTATTACTTTAAGGAGATAAAAATAAGTGTATTTATTCATATGGTGAATGATTTGCTTAATATTCAGTTATACGGTATAGATGTATTGAATATGGTGTTCATATAAACCAATTTGGTTTTATAACCATTGGTTTAATAACCTATGGTATATCCACTAACTAAATACATCCAATCACCTATGAGGATTAATAATCACATTAAAAAAAAAACTAATGATCATGAAAATATTTTAAAAAATATGTTTTTAGATTTAAATGATTTTGATATAGTGATTTTTCTTCAATTTTTCAATCGAAGTATAAGTAAAACTTGAAAGGCCCAAATTAAAAATGTTTCCTGCTATGATTTATTAAAATATTAATATATTATGAGTATATTAAATTAATATTATAATAATATATTATAATAATAAATATATATATATTATATATGATATGAATATCCTATATAATATATTCACTTATAACACTTAATAAATAGCTAATAGTTTTAATCTAATTTGTTTTTAAAAGCTTATTAGGATTAGAAACATTCAAATATAGTTACTCACTCATAGAATATATATATTGTAAAATTAAACATGAGTGAATGTCTCAAGGTACGACATCTCATCTCGAATATCATCACTCTCTCAAAGAATTATCACTTTATGAGAGTATCTCTCCAAACTTTTATTTTATTATTAAAAAGTTTATTTGTTTTTAAAACTTTATATATTATTTTAAATTTTTAATATATATAATACTCCATTAATATATATATATATGAGTATATGCAAATTTTATCATAAAAGATTAATAATATAAAAACTCAAATTTATGTATTGGAATAGTGTGGCACACGCATTTCATAACTCACCAAATCATGAAGTCACATATTAGATTCACTGTGTATAAACTAAATGATATATTGATTTTAATATTTGGTAGAAAATTATTGAAATATTGGAGGTATATAGTAAACACTAGACTTTAATCCTATACCACTTACAACATGAGACATAGCTCTATAGCAGAGAAGTAAAAAGGAGTTAAGCTATCAAGGTCACTAGTGAGAAATACTAGAAGTATATCAATTTATTGGCTATATATATTTTTAACCCCTCATAGTAATATATCAGACTACACCTATATAGTACTTCCCATAGAGAATAAGTATTTATATCACTAAAAAGGCCCAGTTAGTATGAAATATTAACACGTGTCATAATATATAATTTTAATAAGCGCCGAATTTCCTCCTCTATATATTTATTAATTCATAAGAAAGTAATATAACACACCTAAATTGAGGCTATACGATTCTCTTCTGTATATATATATCACTCCGATATGAACTCCAATGTGAGAACATCCAAATTCTATATTCTTATGTATTGACAAAAAACCGAAGATCATACCTTCAAAGAGAAGCAGAAATTGACTATAATAGAAATAATGGATGGTAGGTTTAAATATATACACGGACATAATGAAAATATATAAAGATGAGTTGTCAGCTGGCGCGCAAACCTTCTATAGTGGATATCTGCTAATGTGAGTTTAAAGGGTATTTTGCTCTAAAACTTTTGGACTTGTGCACAGTCCAATCATTAAGAAAATCAAAGTGTGGGACAACCCAAGACTAATGATTTAGATAAAATTAATGTGTGTTTTTCGACCAAATTACGGACAATTATTTGCCGGAATCTCAAAACTAATGAATTCTAATTTCCACTCACACCAATAGTCTTGTCCCAGAGAGAACTTTTTAAATGAGAGACAAGAATTGGCGAATCTCTCTTTCCTCTTCCATCACTCTCACACTTCTATACCACCTAGCCCTTTATCCCTTTGTCCTTATCCCCTCCCACTCTTCTTACTCCGTTCTCATTACAACCCACTACACACTACACACACACTTTTCATATCACATCCTGCTCTTCCTCTATTATCTGATATTTAATTTCTAATTAAACTATTTAAGGTCTGAGACTAACCGTAATGTATGATAATCGGTTCTAAATATCGACTTAACTAAAATCTGGCACAGAACTAATCACAATCTCAGTAAAGAGTTTATAAAATTATACTTTATAAGATTAAAATAAATATAAATAGTAAGATTGTGCTGAAAGAATATAATATAATTCTAAATGGTGAAGTACCAGATTAAACATACTCCCCCAATCAACCTCGTTAATCCGGCTCCGCATAATGTATAATGAGTGATAAGGAATGTGTATCCATATAGAGATAAGAATATATGAAATAATAAATATTAAATAAGAAATTAATATACCACACTTCCAAATGTTCCTATACTTCTCGCAATTTTACAGTATACTAAATCATTTTATTTCGCTAGAATTATCATAATGTTACGAAATTTTAAATATCAACACCACGTAAATATTATATGAACACCCTAATGACGTTCCACAACCATTAATATCCCGTATCAAACGAATATTCAGCTCATTAAAAGGCTATTTCTGATACCCTAATCTTATAATCAAAACAGATCTTACATAAACATATTGAGCTTACTATTATTTATTATTCTTCAGTAACTTTTATTCTCTTATAAAGCTTCCTTACCCATTATTTACTTACATATCTAACTCTTTGAGTATATTTCGCTTATATTACTTTTTGATACGGCTAACTATATATTTAATAATATATTTAATATATATTAATATATTATTATATTTTTATTATAATATATACAAATTATATCCTCAAACATATATTATAAAATTTCTGCTGATTAATTAATTAGGATTTATCAATATATAGTAATATATGTATTATATATTAGAATAGAATATGATTTAATATATATACTATATATATATATATATATATATATATATATTATAAATATATATAATATTATTAATATAGATAAATATATATATATATATATATAGTGATAGATATTAATCATATATATATTATTTAATATTATATATATATATTAATATAAGTTAATATATATATATATATATATAATTATATAATATTCCTAGTATTCAATATAAAGGGTAATAGAATTCATTTGTATATTCATTAATGTTTAATTTGAAATAATTAAATAGACTCTCCTTTTAAATAGGTGGTGTGTTTTTTTATAAGTCTTGTTATACAATTGTAAGAGAATCACCAAAAATGAATAAGGTTATAGTTTATTAAAATTTTAAATATATACTGACATCATTATATATTTATTAACTTTATGTATAAGTTTATTTATAATAAACTCAAAATAAATAATATATTTAATTAAGCTCCCAGCCTACGTTCTAAAAATGTAATTCCAAAGAGGCTTCCGGTCTTGTTCTTAAAATATAAATAATAAATTGTCAGAAGGACTATTTTACACAGGTTTTAATTTTAGCAACATGTGAGTATATATATATACATTATATAACTACGTATTTAAAGTCGATGAATCCTAATCCCACCTTTATGAAAGCATGCACATATAAAACCAATATAAAACCACATTAAAACATCAATAATAAATAGCAAAATAAAAATATAAAAAATAAAACTACTTGTTTATTTATGATTATAAATTTACAAATAACATAGCTTTTTACGAATTTTTTATTAGTTAATATAAGCAAAAACATTAGGTGATTTATTTTTTATTATATAATATAGTTATATATATAATATATATAATATATTAATATATATAATATATTATATATATATAATATTAATATATATATATATATATATGATATATATATAGTAATATATATATAATATTTAATTAATAATATATATATATATACATTATATATTAATATTATATATATTATATAATATACATATTTATATATATATATATATTATATTTATATATAATATTAGTCTTATAATTAATATAATATAAATTATTTATTGATCAAGTCTTTATATGATTAAATATATATAATATTATTTTTAGTAGTTAAATTATTATTGTAGTTAACTAATGATCACATGTATAGAGAGTAGAGATAAAACAAGACTTCTACATCAATAGCTTAAATTACTGGAACCGGACCACAAATCATTATACAGTTTAGCCAATGTGCTGAGACCCTCGAAATATATCAAATAACTCATAATTATATGTAACTCACATAGTCACTACTCACATATAATGTAGATTCTATAACTAATAACATTCTAAAAGAAGCATTTTCGTGAGTATATTTAGATAAATATTTTATAAATTAGAATAAGATAACCATTCTGACTATACAATGATGCTACCTATCTTTTATATATAATATTATTAATACTATATTTAATATATATATATATATTATAATTATAAATATATATAATATATTAAATTAATATATATATATATAATATTAAATAATATAATATAATAAATATAATATTATATATATATATTAATTATTATATATATAATATATATTAATATTATATATATATATATAATGATATAATATACTATTAATGATAAATTATATATATATGTATTATATATATTAATATATTTAATATTATATATATTATATATTAACATATAATATATTATATATATAATATATTAATATATATATTTAATTAATTATATATATTATTATTATATATATATATATATTATATATATATACTAATATATATAATATATATATATATTATATATATTATATATATATATAATATTAATATATATAAATATAATATAATATATATATTATTAATTATATATATACATATTTTACACAACACAAGTTTTAATACTCACAATTTTTTCTATTCATCCACTAATTGAGTTTAGATAATATATAAAGATAAATAAGATAACACTCAGATAAAAATAAATGAGATATTACACCCTATAAATTATATTATAGTGATTGAATAAACAACGCCTGCTACGTAGTAGGTAAATTTCGTTCGTTTTAAGTTATTTGTTATCCCAAGATAATAACGTGGATTTTTGATAACATATGTAGAGTGAGAATATTAGTGATACTTTAACGCTAGTGCAATATCATAAAGTACTGATATTCCTCTTTATATATGAGTAGCTCACTAATATAAACTGATGAGTAGTTCAACCTCCTACCTTTGAGATTAGGGCTCTGCCCTATATATATAGTGTGAGGTAAGTATAATATATATATAAATAATATATATATATATAATATATAGTATATGTATTTGATGAAATTTGTTGTTTACTTAAAATAATATATAATATTATAAGATAAATTAATTAATTATATATTAATATATTATAATATTATATATAAATAATTATAATATATATATATATAATATATATATATATATATTATATAAAATATATATATATATTATAAATATTAATAATATTATAATAATATAATTAATTATATAAAATATTAATAATATATATTTATATATAATTAATATATATATAAATATTAGTATATATATATATATATTATATATATGGTTAAATAAATTTATACTTTTCTAGGCACACTACACTTAATTTTTTATAGAGTATTCATTATTTCGATATTTATGTTGAGGAGATTTTGAATTAATCGAAAAAATTATTTGATTGTTATATTTCGATATCACATAAAATCTGAGATTTTATTGGTTAATAATATCACTAGTATACATAGTACATATATATTATAATATAATTAATTAATATAATATATTAATATATATATATATATATATTATATATATTATTATATATATATATATATAATATATATATTAATTATTATATAATTTATAATATTAATAATTAATTATATATTATAAATTATATATTATTATATTTATATTATATATATTAGATATATATAATATTAATATTATATATTAAGTAAAATCACAAAAGTCCCAAAAATAAATAATTGTAGAGTTTTGATGAATTTTAGGGTAACTCACGTAATATAGATGTTGCTGATAATGTATCTCATGTAACTGAATTTTATAGAATATGAATAATTTAATTGTTTTTATGGTATAGATGATTTAATTAATCACTAACCGTAAATATATAAAATAACCTCACCAAATGTGAAAAGTAGTTCCGGCTACCCTCAATAGTCTATAGGATGTACTGAGTAAGTTATTATATATATATATGGTCTACTCGGTGACTTTCATAAAAGTTAGGACTACTGGGTGAGGACTAGCCCTACTCACCTATCCGTAGGTAAATATATATTATATATGTCACTCCACGGAAAACCCCGCTTACTTGATTATGGTCTTATTAGTGATAGTATATAAAATGTGATACATCACGTGGATAGATGCATCCTTACTAACCATCTCACCTATCCGTGAGGTTAAATAATAAACTCACGGTCCCCCCTCATCTACTCTCTTCCTCCATCTACGTGAGCTCTAGAGCTACCCTATAAATAGGAGGGCAAATACTTCACTTATATATTTGTAGGGGTGACTCGTTGACTCACTGTTGCACCGTAAAAGTAGTCCTAAAACTTATTTAACTGAGGTAGCTATTAAAGCTCATTGGATTTTAACTTGATAGGACTATGTTTAATAAACTATGCCGAATAAATAAAATTAAATATATATATATATATATTAATTATATATATATATAATATATATATTATAATTATATATATTAAATATAATATTATATTATAATAATTAAATTTTTATAATTTATTTAATTTAAATTATATATATTATTAAATATAATTATATATATTATATATAATATATTAATAATATATATTTATTTAACTTCAATACTAGGTAAATATAATAAAGTTAAACCTCACAGTCTTTTAAATGTTATTTTAAAAAGGGAACCATCCAATTTCAAACTGTTATATTGATTATTGTGCTACTGTTATACTATCTCTTTAAGTACAAAATTTTTATATAACATAATTGAGCAATAATGATTCATCTTTTGATTATGATAATACTAATTGTATAAGAACTCAAATATGTTATATTGGTGGGTAAATTTAGATTACCTATTTATAACTTTGCAACATAATGGCATACTTAGCATAAATATATTTATTATAATTTTTCTTAAAAACTCTACTATTGATACATTCACCTTTGAAAAATCCTTCATATCTTCTATTTTCTTGCTCTCAAATAATTCCCAATTGAAAAATTTCTAAAAAAAAAATATAACTAGCCCTCCAAACTCAATCTGAGTTATATGGCATAATATTTATGCTAAACACAACCCCATCAAATATTCTTACATTCCAATTTCGTCTTAGAAACCTCATTCATATCTAAGCCACTCAGTATCACATACAAACATCAACATCTCTTTGGTAACGATTCTAGATGCAGAATGCTAAAAGCCTTTTGTGATTTATATTTTTTATTCAATCAATTTTTACTCTCACTCAAGTGAAAAGCTTATGAGTGAGATAGAACTCATGAATTTCTAAAATATATCACTAAATTATTTAGTTTAACCTCATGAAATTATTGAGGATATTATATTTTTTTATTTTTATGCTGCCGAAATGAAATTAATGCATATATATATATAATATATATAATATATATATTAATATAATTATATTATATATATATATTAATTAATATAATAATATATATATAATATCTAGATTTTTAAATAAAATACTTTATAAAATATAAAATATATTTACTATATATATATATTAATATATTAATATATATTATATATTAATTATATATATAATTAAAATATATATATATATACACTAGTATTATATATATATAATATTATATTATTTATATATATTAATATATAATTATATAATATATATAATATATATATATATAATAAATATATATATATTAATATAATTATATATATAATTATATTAATATTTTAATATATATTAATTAATATAATAATTATTATATATATTAATTATATAATTAAATATATAAATAATATATATAATATTATATATATATATAATAATAATATTTATTTACTCAGTTTGAGTCACCACCAACTCACGGGTACAGTGCATCACCTAAATTCAATATGATATGAGTGAGGATGTATTACACGTACCTCTCACAGGTAATCGATAAATACTAACTCACTAACTCACGCTAATAATAGCAAGATGAAGTGAGCGCTCAAGATACGCAGAGCTATTGAATGATGGGTAGAGATTATAAATTCAGCAGGAATCAACAGATAAAGATGGAAGTGTGAGAATATTCCCTATCAGAACAGATAAGGTGGCTATAGAGAAAAGGTAGGTAATGACACCGTACTAGTGTATATAGTAGATTACTAGAGTTATGATATTATATACAAAAATATATCATAACAACATATATAAATACTCATGTTAGTTCACATGATACAGCTAACCTCTTTAGTGTATAATTACTTATATAGATGAAGGGCAGGACGTAAAGTGTTAAGGAAAGGTCATTGACGGTGGTGAAAACTGGAATCATCAAAAATAAAGACGAATCTTTGTTTTCCTCTTGCTCGTAAATTTCGTCAGAAAAAGAGGATTTAAATATATATAAGCACCATAAATATCATAGCCGCAAAATAGGTAGTAGGGTTCAAAGTTGAAACATGAAAGTAATGGGACAATTATAACCTTTTGGCCTTTGACTCGACCCTATATATTCTAAATAAAGCCGTAGTGAGTGATAAACCATAAGAGTCACTCACACACCAGATATTGAGAGTACACATATCCATACAAGGCGGATGAATAGAGCTACCTTGTATAGCTGGAGCAACTAAGTAAAGAAGTAGAAAAAAATTTATTGACTGTTTAAATCACAGAACTCCTCACTCAGATTCTTTAGTGATAGCTCGAGCTCACACCTATATGACAACCTTGTGATGTGAGGTTCCTAAAGATCATATTTTTTTTGAGTTATATATATATATAGGACTACTCACAAAGGATGTTTAATATTGTCAACAGTAGAGATAAGGAGATAATAGAGAACCGTCGAAAGAGATAGGGAAAGTTGAGTGAATAGGTAGTTCTAGAGAGGGCAGATTGAAGTGATATATAAGTATTGAAGTTTTATAAAGATTGAATTGTCTATCACTCACATGGAGTTACTAAGCCTCGAGATCACACCCCTATATATAGGATAATCTTATACCAGAGGATCATTCGAGAATAGTAATCAGGAGAAAGATTAAGACGAGTAGGCTAATTCCTTATTAGAAATATATAAAAGTAAGGTATAGCCTCCAGAATATTTAAATGAGTATTTAGTTGAAGGATGAAGGGGTCTAGTAGTCATCCCGGAGTACTATGAATATGTTGTAAATAAGAGTTAGATGTGCCTCAATAGGTGTAAAGATCCTAATTAAATGAGTGTGAGTAATAATATGTAGGATAAAAAAGCCAGTGTGAAATGAAAAAAATAGTCGAGGAAAATGTTAAAACATATCTAGAATCTAGCATTACTTAAAATGTAATAAATATAGAGATATTTTATAAAGATATTTATTAATTATATTATTATATATAATATTATTATTATTAATTTTATATATATATATTATATATATATTAAATATATATTATTAATTAATTATATATATATAATACCTATATATATATATATCAATACATACCATATATATATATATATATATATATATATTAATAGATATATATATTTATATAATATATATTAATATATATAATATTATATTAATTAATTATATATATTATTATATAATATAATTAATAATTATATATATATAATATAATATTAATATATAATATTAATTAATTAAATTAAATATATATATATTATTATCTATAATTATTTATTATTAATATTATTTATAAATATATTTCATATATAATATTTATAATATTAATATATATATAAATGGTATCTTTGAAAAATTTCTAATTGTCAACATCTAAAAAGTTTAGGAACACTTGTGGTATGTTATACTATATATAATTATTAATACATCAATATATATTTTTATAAATTAAAATAATAATACTATCATATATCATCACAATCTGGATAATGCTCATTAAGATGTTACTGGTGGCGACGTAAGCTCACACTACGTATAATATATATATATATTTTACTATAAATATTATAAGTCGTATGTAATATAAGGTTATACAAGTAATTTATATATATTAATATTAATTTCCCAAACTTGGTTTCATTAGTATTTTGATTATTAAATTTCTAAATTCCGAAGATATTATAATAAAGTCTCATATATATATATATATAATATTTATATATATATATATATTAATAATATTATAATATTAGTTATATATATATTATATATATAAATATATTAAATAATTAATATATTAATATATATAATATATTTAATATAATATAATAATATATATATATAATTATATATTAATAATTAATAATATAATAATATATAATATATATTAATATACTATAATATATATATGTAATATATATATTATATAAATATATATATATAATATATATATATTAATATATATTATATATAATATTATATATATAATATATATATAATATATATTATATATATATATATATTATATTATATATATATTATAATATATACAAATTAATTAAATTATATAATATATATATATGGGTGTGATGATAATTGAGGTTTAAAACTCACCGATTTGGTTTAAATACCATTATATAATGGTTTAAACTCACTCACCATATGAGGTGTTATATAACCACATAAAATAAATAACCTATAATGTGTATTTAAACCATAAAAAAATAATGTATAAATATATTTTATAAATATGTACTTTATTATATTGGATTTACTTTTAAGCTAATGTTGATATATTGATTTTTACAATTTTCAATCGTGAGTAGAAGAGTACTACTGAAAAGGCAATATAAATAAAATTTTTCCTTGATCTGATATTCTATTATTATATTTGTTATATTTGTAAGATGATTACATATATATATATATATATATTACTATATATATTATAATATATATATATATATATTATATTATTAATATATATATTATATATATAAGTATATATATGGTCTTTATACACATAGGTAAGCGTTATATATTTCTATATTCTGTCATATCTTAATAATTTAATATATATATATATATTATTAATATTAATAATTAATTATATATATATATATTTAATATATATATTAATATATAAGTATCATATAAATATATTATATTGATATATATTATAATTGAATAACTTTAACTATTGAGTTATAAATAATCAATGATTCTTCGTATTTATCACGAATGATACTTACCATTGAGGATTTCTATTTTATCTACCCAAATCACTCACGATGCACACACTCATTATCAAATAGGATTATAATATAAAAATATATATTAGTTGTAGAATGTATATATAATGGCTCAAACATATCATCTAACCTAATGAGCTATATGAGTAAACCCTTCACAAATATAATTAATAAGTTATATAATATATCACTAATGTCTATATTTCCCACAAGTGGAAAGAAAAAAAATTCAATGATTACCCAATTATAACATGTCATGTACAGGATTTTATTTAAATCAAAAGTAATAGAAGTAGATAGGTTCTCATCAGGCACACTACTCAATAGTATAAACAGAAGCTCACCTCTTATGGTGACATATATTATAACCAGATATCTCAATGAACTCAAATCACTCACAATACTTTCCAAAGGATAGGAGTAGTCAAAAGTCACTCAGTGGTATTATAATGGTAAATAAAATTATAGCTCTTAGTGTCAGCACAGTGACTCTTCATCTTGGTGAGTATATTAAGAGCATAAATTATATACTCACTCACTCTCTCAGCATAATTCATCAAATGCTAAATTGTTGATAAGGGTATTAATTATTATCTAATAACTTTATTAGGATACTTTTGTAGTGTACCACTATAAGCTAAATCACATTAGAAAATAGGTTGGGAACAGCTAAAACAGGGAAATTAGCATTTTCATGGAAAATTTCATTAATATAAAATTTACCCTCAGTTTACGTAACTTTTAATGAACTTGAAATCTCTTACTCTCTCTACTCTCACTCTTCACTCACTCTCTCATCCTCATCTCACTCACTCTTACTATCTACTTCACTCTTCATCTCATCTCTTCACTCTTCTCTATCTTCATATCATCTCACTCTCATCTCCACTCTATCTCTACTCATCTTATATAATATAATATTATATATATATTAATTAATATATAATATATATTATATATTATATAATTAATAATATATATTTAATATATATATAATATTAATATTATTATAATAATATTATATAAATATATAATTATTAATATTAATTATAATATATAATATATATAAAATAAATATAAATATATATTGATATATATATTTAATAATATATAATATTATAATATTATTATATATAATATATATATTAATAATATTATATATATTTATATATTAATAATATAGATATTAATATATATATATTAAATATATAATAATTATTATATATATATATATAAATAATATATATATTTATAATATATATATATTATATTATATATATATAATAATATATATATATATTAATATACAATATAATTTTATATGATATTATATATATATATATAAATTATTAATAAATATATTAATATAATATATATATATATAATTAATATATATATATATAATATATTATATAATATATAAATACTATATTAATATATATAATTATATATAAAATATATATATATATATATATAATTATTAATATATATATATATATATATATTAAATATTATATTAATATATAGATATATAATATATATATTAATATATATATTATATATATATATCCTAGTATTTCAATATAAATGGAGTGATTAAATTATAGTATATTCATTAAGTATATCTAATTATAGGTAGTATTAAATTTGTAATTAATACTATTTCTATTATGCGTTTTTTTTATTTTTATATTTATTTTTTATTTTTTTTATATTTTGGTTAAATAATAATAAGTTATATAACGCTATTTTTTCATGAATTAGTTATATGAATTATTAATAATACCCTCACTCATTATATTTTATATGAATTTAATATTTTTATAATGTAATAAACTCTCTAATATATAATATATAATAATATTTATTATATTCACAGGGTAACAGAGGCTACCCTCTGAAATTTGAAAATTCCCATATTTTACAACTAAGTAAGAGATTTTATTATAAAAATTCGTTTAATAATAATAGTGTGTTAGCATCAATGTACTGTATATAATATATAACCCCAGTTTTACCCTAAGTAGTTAGATTTTATTAGTCTACTTATAATAAATTATCTAATTTAAACCATAAATGACTAAACCACAATTAAAACCAATCCATGCAATTAAACCCTCCAATAAATAAAAAAAATGCTATATATATTTTTATTAGATACAAGGGAAAGGCTAATAAAGCAAATGATTTTTTGATTTTTTATAAAATAGCCCCTTTTATGTCTTATATTCCCATCACGATCTATATATATATTAATATATAAATAATATTATATAATATATATTATATATATATATATATATAATTATATATATATATATATAATATATATATATATATTAATTATATATAATATATATTAATATAATATAATATTATATATATATATATATTATATAATTAATTTATATAATATATATATATATTTATATATATTATATATAATATAATATATATATATATATATATAATTTAATATATCCATTAATATTATATTATTATATTATATATAAATATAATATTATATAATATATTATTATATATATATATTATATATAATATATATAATATATATTAATAATATAATTATTATATTATTAATATATATAAATATAAATATTATATTAATATTATATATATTATTTTACCATTATATATAATATATTATATATATAATATATATATATATAATATTAATATAATATATATATATATATATATATATATATAATATATATATATATAAATTATATACTAAATAATTATATTATTAAATATAATATATATATTAATAATAATATATATATATATATAATTTATATATATATAATAATATATATTATTTTAATTATATATATATATTAATTAATAATATATAATATATATATATAGATATATATATATAATATATATATATATATATATATATATTATATACTAGATTAATATATTAATATATATTAATATTATGATATATTATAATATATATATATATATATATATTTAATATAATAATATATATATATATATATATTAATATATATATATATATATATAATATTTATATATATAAATATATATATATATATATATATATATTTATATAATATTATACAATTATATTTGTCCTATTCATCATTTACCCGCTTATGAGCGGTATGATGATTATGATGTACGTACAGGCCTCTCTCACTCAAACCTTCACACTACTCATCTCCCCCCATCTCACCTCACTTCTACACTCAACCTCTAATTAATCTCTCACTGCAGTTCTCTCTCC
>JABUQX010018657.1:0-56918 GCA_015478945.1 Trachelipus rathkii
AGTATGTATGTATGTAAGTATATATATATATATGAAAGTATAGTATATATATGGTTAGTATGTTATAAATATAAGGTTATGGCAGGGAAAGAGAGAGTAATATATATATGGTATATATGGTATATATATAATATTCAGCAGTAAATATATATATATATATATATATAAGTAAAGCCATATATATATAGCAGTGAGCATAAATAGTGGCAGTATATATATATATAAGGGCGCATATGCCGTTTCACCATACAAACTTATATATATATCTCATGAGCCTTACTGGGAGAGGATGTAAGATGTAAGTTAGTAATATATATATATATATAAATATATATATATATATAGTAAATATATATATATATATATATATATATATATAAATATATATATATATATATAAATAGTATATATATATAAATAATATATATATAAACAGTGCGCAATATATATATATATATATATATATATATATATATATATAAGCAGCAACAGCATATAAATATATATATATATATATATAGCAGCATAGTTACCTCCCATAGGGCTCTATATATAAAGATATAGCAGCAGCAGTATATATATAAATATATATATATATAGTATATAGCATATATATATATATATATATATATATATATATATATATATGTTATATAAGTTATAAGGCATATATAAGTTGTGTTAAGTATATATATATATATATATATATAGCAGCAGGAGCATAGGTATATATATATATATATGTTATATATATATATATAGTAAATATAAATAGTAAATATATATATATATATATAAATAGTAATATATATATATATAGGTATATATATATATATAGTTAATATATATATATATATATATATAATATGTTGTTAAAGTTAAGTTATTATATATTATTATGCTATATATATATATATATATATATATATATTATATACAAACACTTCTTTTTTCCCGCTTAAGCTGGGTAGTGGTACGTGCAGCTTCCCTAATTCATATTTTCTTCATCTCGCCCCCACCCACCCTCCTCCTTCATTCCTTTCTATCTCTCGCCAACGCCCTACCTTCCTCCACCCTCATCCCTCTCTCTCTTCCAGCATTTCTTATTCCATCCATCCATCTTCTTCTTGGTCTCCCCTTCCTCTCCTTCCTATCCCCTCCGCCTTCCAAACTCTCCTAACCACCCTCTGTTCTTCCATTCTTCCAGGTGTCCAAACCATCTTAACATTCCCCTCCGCTCTTCTCACCAAACTATTCCTCCAATCACATTTCTTATCACCCTATTCCTAATCCTCTCTCTTTTTCTAAACCCCACACACCGCTCTCAACCCTTTCATCTCTCAAACACTTCCAAATCTCTTTTCTGACCTAGTATTTAACCCCTACAGCCACACACTCATATAGTACCGGTTGGAACACAAATTCTTTTCAAACATACTTATCTTAAGATTAAGTGATAAATCCCCTTCTTTCCATAATTCCCTCAGAGACCACTCAATGCTCTCGTTCCCTCTCCTACTCTGTGATCTATCTCTTCTTCCTTCATCCCTCCTTCCCTACTTCCCCAAATCCATCCCTAAATATCTAAAAACCTTTACTTCTTCTAAAACTACACCTCCTACTCTAACCCTAACCCCATCCCCTCATCTGTTTCCCCTCCTCCCCCTCAAACACTAACACTTACTCTTACCTGATTTATCTTAAGACCCTTAAGCACACACTTTCTGAAACTCCTTCACCAAAATACTTCAGACCTTCTGAATTCTTTTTCGCCACTAAGGCAGTATCATCCACAAACAGTATCTTGTTCACTTCCCATTTATCACCCCTATCCATCAATTCCACCCTTCTCCCCTCCCTCATCATTCCCTCTGCAGATACCTCCATAACAAATTGAAAAGCCACGGTGACATTACAAATCCCTGTCTCAACCCTCTACCCAAAACATCTCACTCTCCCCTCCCAATACTCTCACACACATTCTACTATTCCTATAAAAGGCCCTTATACCTTTACCTATTTACCTAATTTACCCCCTATTCCAAATTCTTCCAGCACCCTCCATACTTCTCTTCTCAGCCTCTAATATCATATGCTTTCTCCATCTAAAAACACCATACATTCCCTCTTTCTTTTTCTATGTACCCTTTCTCCACAAGCATCTTCATTGTGAATACTTGATCCACACACACCGCTCCCACCCCAAATCCCTCCTGTTCTTCTCCCCCATACTCTCTTCCTGTTAAGTCTCTCACCCCTCTCACTCAGGTATTCTCCCATATACTTTCCCTACACTCAAAAGACAAATGCTGCCTCTTATAATTACTACACACACACTCCATCCTTATTCTCCTTTCCCCTTTATAAAGGGGGAACCAAAAACAAATCACCTCCCAATCCTGTGGAACTACTCCTTCCTCCAACATAAATTATATAACCTATAAAGCCATTCCTCCACCCCTCTGCCTCCCATCTGTAACAACATTTCCATTCTCACACCATCTAGACCTGTGGACTTTCCTTTTTTTCCTCTTTTAGTTAGCGCCCTAATAATTTTTCTTCCATTTGTATTACCATATCCCCTTCCCCCTTCCCCCCCCATCCTCACCTCTTGTAAATCCTCCCCATTTCTCCCACCCATTTCATTCAATAATCCTCTAAAATATTCCCCCCAATTCCTCACCCTAACCTCAGCTCCCATCCATTCCCTCCCCTCCCCACCCTTAACCCCCTCTCTCCTAACCCTCCATCTTCTCTCCTCCTTTTTTTATTAACTTCTTTCCAGCAGAATAACTTGCTCCCTGTTTCAAAATTTTCTGTCTCACTTTTCTACACCAATCATTATTTGCATTTCTCTTCGTCCTCTCCACCGCCCTCTTTGCTTCCACTAATCCTTCTATATTCCTCCCAACTTTCCCTTCTCCTATTCCTCCCCCAACCATTTCACATAGACCTCTTTTTTTCTTTTTCACCAACTTTCTTTCACCTCCTCACTCCACCTCATCTTCACTTCCCTCTTCCTTCTACTTTTTGCTCCCACCTTTTTACTCCACACATATCCTTTCCAATTCTTCAATAAATTGGGTAATGTCTCTTTAAATCTTCTTCCCCTCCACTCCCTCTCCACCACCTCCCTAATTTCCGTCCCACTCACGTCCCTCCACCTATCTTCCATTCCCTTCCTAAACTCCCTTTTACACATTGTCTCATCTAATTTTTCCACCTTTATGACTTTACTCTCCTCCTCTTTTTTTCTTTCCTCTAACCGTTACCCTCCCCCACCCTTAACCTACAACCACCAAATAGCAGATCAGATTTATATACATAGTTAGTATATATACATATATATATATATATATATATATATATAGTAGCAGTGCTATAAGCAGCAGCATATACATATATATGGTTGGTTACAGCAGCAGCAACATATGTTATATAAGAGCAGCATAGCATATATAGCAGCAAAGCATATATGTTATATATAGCAGCAGCAAAGAGAAGAAGTATATATATTTAGTATAAGATGTTATATTAAGGTGCTATATATATATATATATAATACATAAAGGGGTTATAAGAGCAGCAAGGATATAGTAGTGTGCAAGAGAGGTATATATGGCAGGGAGGTAGTGGCAGAGTATGGGAAGGCAAGCATGTTAAGTGGCAGCATATGAGCAGCAGGTATATGTAAATATATATATATGTTCCCAAATGGTATATATATATATATATAAATATATATATATGAGTATATGGCAAATAGCATATAGCAGCAGCAGCAACAGCAGCAGCAGCTAAATATATATATAAGTATATATATGTGTACAGTATATATATATATATATATAAAAATATGCAGGTTATATGTATATATATATATATATAAATATAGCAGGAATAGGAGTAGAGGAGCAGAGATTAAATCCTTTTTGGATTCATTGCCGAAAATAATTTTCTAGCCCCATGCTAAAATATCTTTATGGAAGATTCCTCTGCATTAGCAGCAGCAGCAGTATCTGTAGATAGAGATGTTATATAGCAGCAGCAGCAGTATATAAGCAGCAGCAGCAGAGAGCAGGCATATATAGTATATATAGGCATATAAAACAGGCAGTATATAAATATATATATAAATATATATAAATATATATATAAATAGTATATAAATATATATATAAATATATGCAAATATATAGCAAGCAGCAGCAAGAGCAGCAGCAGCAGCAGCAGTATATATATAGTGAGTATATATATATATATATAGGTAGTATATATATATATATATATAGTATATAGGTATATATATAGTGAGTAGTGGTATATATGTATATATATGTGTGTATATATAGAAGCATATATAGTATATATATATATAGGAAAGAGGTAATATATGAGTATATATAAAATATGCAGGAAAAGGTATATAATATATAGTGTATATAAATATATGAGGTATATAAAATATTAAGTATATATAAATATATATATATATAAATATATATAAGAGTAGGCAAATATATATATATAGTAAATATATGTATATATATATATAAATATAGCAGAGATATAAAATATATATAAGTACAGTAAATATGTATGTTATAAAGTATATATATATATAACAGAAAGAGTAGCAGGGGCTATATATATAAAATATAGCAGTAGCAGCATAAATATATATATATATAAATATATATATAGTATAAATATATATATATATAAATATAAATATAGTGATAAATATATATATATATAAATATATATGTATAAATGTTATATGTATATGTAAAGTTGTAAGGTGGTGTATATAAATGGCGGTATATATATAGCAGTATATATATATGAGAGATATATATATGTATATATATATATATGCAGGGGTGATAGAGTAAAATATATATATATAGCAGTATAAATATAAGTATACAGGCAAATATGGTATATGCAACAGTAGGTAGAGCATATACAGCAGCATAAGGCGCAGCGTATGGCAGGCAGAGCAGCAGTGTTGGCGTTGCTGCTGGGCATATATGGCAGTTATAGTTATAGCAAGGTACAGCAGCGAGCAGCTGCTGCTGCTGCTATGTTGGGTTATACAGATATAAATAGAGTAAGGAGTATATGGTAGCAGGTATATATATATGCGCGCAGGCAGCAAATATAAGCATATAAGGTTGCTAAGCAGCATATATATGTTATATATGAGTAGTTATGCAGTATAGCATATATATAAGGTTGTATATATATATATATAGCAGCAGTATATATATATATGGTATATATATATAGCAACAGCAGCATATATATATATATATATGTGTTATAAGAGCAGCAGCAATATATATATGTATGGCAGGTATGTTGTTAAGTAGGTTATGTTATAGTTATGCTACTATATAGCAGCAGTAAATATATATATATATAAATATATATATATATGCAACAGCAGCAGTATATATAAATATATATATATATATAAATATATATATATAGCAGCAGTAGTAAATATATACAGGCAGCAATATAGATAGTATAAATATATAGCAGCATATATATATATGTTATATATATATATATATATATATATATAGTATATATATATATATATATATAGCAGTATATATATATATATATAGTTATATGCTAAGATTTATATATATATATATAGCAGTATATAGCAGCATATAAAGTAGTTATATATAGCATAGCAAGTTATATATATAAGATATAATATATATATATATATATATATATAAATATATATATATATAAACATATATATATATAAATATATATATATAAATATATATAAATATATATATATATAAATAGTATATAATATATATATATATAAATATATATATATATATATATGAGCAAATATATATATATATATATATAAATATATATATTATATATATATATAGAGAAGAGAAAGATATATATATATATATATATATATAGCAGTTATATATATATAAGGGTGTGTTATATAAAGGTTGGCTAGGTTGTTATATATATATATATTAATTGAGAAGATCACCTCCAATCCTTAGGAAGTTCTATAGTTTGGGACATTGAGTTAAAAGTGTTTTTTTCTCCAAATTAAATTAAATGCTGTGTCGAAAGAGAGAGAGAGAGAGAGAGAGAGAGAGAGAGAGAGAGAGAGAGAGAGAGAGAGAGAGAGAGAGAGAGAGAGAGAGAGAGAGAGTAGAGAGAGAGAGAGAGAGAGAGAGAGAGAGAGAGAGAGAGAGAGAGAGAGAGAGAGAGAGAGAGAGAGAGAGAGAGAGAGAGAGAGAGAGAGAGAGAGAGAGAGAGAGAGAGAGAGAGAGAGAGAGAGAGAGGAGAGAAAGTAGAGGTAGAAGTCACGGCAGCGAATTCTCAAAACTCATTTCTTTCTCTTTCTACTCCATATAATACTCTTTGCACACAAATAAACTCATCGAAAACCGTCAACTCAATTTCGTTTGCCCTTGCGATCTTTATTGAATGGATCATACTAATTCCTCTTTCTAAATCTTTCAATAATGATTAATCGATTAATATCGATTAATATCGAAATGGCCCAATAGCGATATTTTCATTTATAAATCAGTAGCCTATTTATTATTAACTAGTTAAGTGAACCTTACTTATTGTGATTTTTTGTTATAATATAGTTAATATTTTCTTAATTAATGTATAGTATTATTATTAAAGTTTTCTGTTTGCTCTTTCGTCATGAAAATAATGTAAATAATGATTTAATAGTTTACAGATTCTATAATTGGCACTCATCTTTTTTTTACTTAAGTATTACAAACTTCCATAAAATATAGAGAAATTATACAATAAAACTGTTTTTTCTTTAACTTTTAAAATATACTTAGGCTTTTAGATGAAGTTGGGTAAAAAATTATATATATAAAGATGAAAAGCGCTATAGCAGCTTTTTCTATACAAGTATTAATTTGTTAATTTCAGTGATTTATTTAATAAAGGTATATATTTTTTTATACCACGGTAAACATGAAAATAGCTTTTTACACCGTATATACAAAAACATTTTTTCGTAAGAATTGCCCTCTTTATTATAATCTCCCTAAAAAGAATGATTGCCATCAGGTGCACATGTAATCCAGAATTTATGAATTAAGTGATTAAAGGTAAGCCTATATTTATACTATGGGTGCTGGCGTTCCACGAACGAAAATATTTACATCCGCCTGCAGGGAGAGAGTTTTCAAGAAATCGAGCAAAATTTCACTCCTGTATTCTCCCAAACTGTTCAGATGTAGACAGATGAATATATATATATATATATATATATATATATATAAGAAGAGTATATATGCATATAAGAGAAAGATATATATATATATAATTATATATATATATATATATATATATATATATATATATATATATATATATATATTGAAAATAAAGTGATACAAAATTATCCTTACTTTAAGGAACTGGTTTGAAGTCCTCTTCTTTATGGGTCCTTCCGACACACTACACAGACTCAGGAGAGATATTATTGATATGTATATATGTTGAGAAAACAGAAAATAAATGAATTAATACTTGATTGTTGATTATTTAAATGTTATTTAAATAGTAGAAATAGTAGTGCATAAATATATATATAAATATATATATATAGAATGCCTCCAAAGAACAAACAGAAAAAATTACATATAAGTTCCCTCGAACCCCCTGTGCACAGCGTATTCTTTGAAACCGCAATGTAACCTTATTTCCCCCCTTAGAATCAATCCCATGAGATTGAATAATAGAATAATAGAAAAAATAAAGCAATGCTTTCTCTTTGCAAGATATCGATACTATCTTCCTTATTGTGGTAATGTAATTGTGACCTATCCTGTTAATGGTTCCCTTCCTCCTTTGCCTTATTAAACAGCCCTGAAGGCAAGAGTGTTTCCTTAATAAATCCTTAATAAAATATATTGTCCTCCTTATTTATCCTTTCCTTTTTCCTTTAGTTCATTAATGAATGATATGTTAATGTTCATATATCACATAAATCTTTTAATAGTTCATTAAACACTGAAACACATAAAACTAAATTAAGTAAACACATAACAAAAGAAAAAAAACATAACTTAAAACAAAACCCCAAGAACAACGTTGAACCATCTTCTTCTTCTTTTCCTTCTTCTTCTCAGACCTCAATCTAACAAAAGACAAAAAAAAAACAATCATATACCTTTCTCTCCTCTTTCTCTTTCTTACCTCTTTTCTCTCCATCCAAGCTATTTCCCTCCACATAGTCTTTTATACCTTTCACATCCACTCTGTTCTTTGTAAACACATCAGCCAATTGATTCTTAGTATCCACCCATTTCACTTCAGTTATCTTTTTCTCCTCTAACATCCATCTGATCCATGCTACATCTATTCTTAAACCCTTACTCAACACCTTAGTTTCAGAATACACTGCATTTTTAAGAGTCTTGCTATCAGTATACACTCTCACTGGCAATCTATTACCCCCAATCACTTCTCTCCAACATTCTTCTGCAAACATACCAGCTTCCACCCCTTCTATAAACCCGATTGCCTCTGCCTCTATAGTGGACCTGGCAACTCTCTTTATGCATTTTGACTTCCAAACAATAGGACACCTATTCCCCTGTTTATCCTTTAAACACACTATGTACCCTACCTGTGGATTCACCCTTTCCTCATTCCCATGAGATGCATCAGTATACACCTCAATTTCCACATTATCTTTTAGTTTACTCAGCCATATCCCCATACTCACAGCTTTTCCCCTCTTCAATATATTAATTAATTTTCTCATTTCTTCTACTTTCCCTCCCTTAAAGAATCTACTTCTCTCACTCACAGCATACGATAAATCGGGTCTTGTCTGGCCGCTTAACCAATTGATTTGTCCTACTAAGGACCTGTATAACGTTAATTCCTTTTCGTTCATATCCCTATTGCCAAAAAATTCTCCTTTTTCAGGTATCCTTATCCCCTCTAGATACTTTTCCTGTTCCAACCAGATTCCATCCTCCTTATCCTTTATGTTTACTCCTATGTATTTAAAACCTTCTTCTTCCTCTGAACCTATTTCAAGTTGATCTTTCATTTTTTCTATTACCTCTCTGATAAACTCAGGTGTACCTCCAAAACAGAAATCATCTACGTGGGTGCACATGATACCCATTAAACACCCCTCTTTCTTCCAGAAAAACAAAGTTGACTCCAGTTTACTTTTCTGTCCTCCCAATTCCTTAATCAACGACACTACCTTATCGTACCATACCCTGGCTGCGTCCTTAAGCCCATATACAGTTTTTTTCAGTTCCCAAACAATACCCTTTTCCTTTGCCTCTTTAGGTGGAATTACAAAAACCTTCCTCTTAATCTTATCCCCTTGTAGGTAAGCAGATTTGATATCTATTGAGCTACACATCCAACCTTTCCTTTTCATAACGCTTAAACAAAACCGCAATACCTCTCCTGAACAAGTTGGTGCCTCAGTCACTAGTCCATCTCCTTCCTCCTCAAAACCTCTTGCTACTAAACGAGCTTTACATATTACTTCGTTATTTTTTAACTTTTCGGTAACCACCCATCTTAAAGATATCAATTTCTGCCCTTTTTCCTTTACTCTCTGAAAGACATCATTTGCTTTCCAATTGTCTATTTCCTTTAACTTTGCATTCAAAGTTGTTTCATCATCCCGATTACCAAACCACACCTCAGCCTCATCGTCTATGATTTCAATATCTTTATAATCTCTTAAGTCTATCCATTTCATCTCCCCACTAGCCATATTCTGTACATTATAGCTGTCACTCCATTTTTTGCTATTTGCCTTTCCTGCTCTGCTAAGCACTTTTACATCAATGCTTTCCTCACTATTTCTATCTGTACACTTATACCTTTTTCCGATTACAATTTTAGGTATGCCATCCTCACAATTGTCTTTATCTTCATCCTTTTCTTCGTCTTCATCAACTGAGCTATCATCCTTCTCATCTTCAGCCCTCTTCCTATTCACAGGTCCTCGTAACGCATAGGGTTCATCATCATCCTCAATGTTCTCCTGAAAACTTCCTTCCTTATTCCCAACCATCTCTATCTCATCTGTATCTTCTTCCTTGTTGTCCTTGTTGATCATTTTTGGGACCCCTTCTAACCTAGTTATATGTATCCGGGCTACATCCCTTAAAGTCCCTCCGTGTTTTACTACAACCGTCTTACCATCCCGGCCAATCACCTTAGCTGGTCCCCTCCATTGCTTATCTATCTCCCTCTTATAATAAACCTCTTCCCCCGGTTCAGCCAGCTCCAAATTATGATCCCGTAACTGACCCTTCATAGCTCTTTTTATCTTCTCTTCTGCTTCTTGTTGTATATGGATCATCCTGGCTTTTGCTAGCCCTTCTAGTTGTTCCTTTATCATTTCTGACTCATTTCCTAACACACCAATATTCCTATCTTCCTCAGATGTATTATTTGGCATCCTAACACCCCTACCAAAGACCAATTGATTTGGTGAATAACCATTCCGGTCAAGTAAGCTATTTTTTGCCGATACTGACCAAGAAAGACTATTCTTCCTCCCTTGACCATCGTCCCTCATCTTCCTCATAGAATCTTTCAACAAACCCACCATTTTTTCACACTGACCATTGCTCCATGGACTTTCAGCTGCAGTTGCCCACTGAATCATTCCAAACCTTTCACACAAACACTTCATTTCTCATTTTTTGAAACTCTAAACCATTATCACTCAAAACTTTATCCGGGGCACCAAACACACTTATCCATTTATCCAACACTTTTTCCACTATTTCTTTCGGCTCCTTGCTCTTCACCCAACAAGCCTGGCAAAACCTTGTGCTCATATCTATCATAACCAAGAAACGATGACCCTCCAACTCCCCCAAATCCATAGCCACAACCTCATTAAATCTACTGGCCAAAGGTAATCCTACCACTGGCCTACTCGGAGTCCTTTTGTACCTCCTACAGGTATCACATTCTGCACTTATTTTATCCAAACAGCTCCTAATTAACCTCCAATCCTCCCCCTTTATTTCATCCTTATAAGCATTCCTCATTAAAACCCACAACCTTTCCTTACCAGGATGCCCAAACTGCATATGAAGCCTTTTGACCATCCTTTCCCTATTCCTTTCGTCTAGCAAATCTTCCTTGGTTCCACCATGCCACCAGACACTCTTATTAAAACTCTTTCTCAAAAAAATAGTTAAATGCCCCTTTTCATTTGGCCAACATCTCACTCTCATACCATTAAAAACCCCTACACTTAATTCATTCGTACTTAGGTTAATACTTACCTCCATTCTCCTTAAAGATTCGTTCCCCATCAACCAAGGGATGTCACCCTTCACTACCTCAGTAATCAAGAAGAATTTCTGATTCCCAAGAAAACAAGGTATGTTTAATTTTTTTACCAAAGGATATATCGATTCCCCAAAAACATAGTTCCCCTCTATTCCCTCCATAGAATTCCTCATCTCCTCTATCTCCCTCCCATTCATACTTCCCACTACTATACCTAGTCACTTCTCTCCTATTACGTTTTTTTTTGACATCCAGTATCAATGATAGCCCCTATATCTTCATACTCCTTATCCTTATTTCTCTCCTCTGTTAGGTTACCTTCACCAAAGAATGCTTGTGGCTCTACCTGATTAAACCACCCTCTACCTCTACCTATACCCCTCAAAACTCCAGTTCCTTTCTCCTCTCTTCTTCCTACTCCTGAACTCTCTGCCGTTCTCCTCCAACGCCCCTTCTGAGGACAATCCGCTGCAAAATGATGCTCAGATCTGCATACAATACATTTCATGATTTGCCCGTATTGATTCCTTGGATTAGTTCCAGCATTCTTACTCTCTGTAAAACCTTTCCTTTGTTGTGTCCACCAACCCTTATTGTCCTGTGTCCTTTCTCTCTTTCCACCTATACCTTCACACACATTGATAAGCCCATCTTTAAAAGTTTGGAATACCCAACTGTCCTTTCCACAGTACGCTAATACCATCTGCTTCTGGGTTAATTCTACATTCGCACCCTCCAACAGATGAACGCATCTCATGTCCTCTCCTAGTTCCACCCTTCCTGCCTTCTTACATTTATCCTCGATTAGCTCATATCTTCCTACATACTCCCTCATACTTTCTCCCTCATTTCTCTTAATATAAAAATACTCCAAAATTTTGTCATATCTATCCCTTTGTTTCTCTTTTCCGTATCTTTTGTTGTCCAACTCTGTTAATATCTTTTCCACTCCTTCTTCTTTACTTAAACCATCCAGATTAATGTTATACACACATTCAAATGCCTTCTTTCCTAGGGTCAGCAAAATCTCTCCGCCAGGACACTCGTATTCATGTCCATCTAACTTTACCCACCAGTCGATTCGTTTCTTCCACATCTCATAGTCCTCTGCATCGGAGCTATCACCCTTAAACACTACATTCATCTGTCCAGCTCTACCATTCAATATATTCGACACTCACTCTCGTTCTTTTTTGATATCACACAGTCCCATCCTTTCTCTACACAAATCTTTGACCTCAAACTGAGACGCACATCATCCTACCAATGAAAATAAAGTGATACGAAAATTATCCTTACTTTAAGGAACCTGGTTTGAAGTCCTCTTCTTTCTTTATAGATCCTTCCGACACACTACACAGACTCAGTGAGAAGATATTATTGTATATATGTAATAGTATGTTAGAAAAACAGAAAATAAAAGAAATTAATACTTGATTGTTGATTAGTTGTAAATGTTATTTCTTAAATTAGTATACGAAATAGTAGTGCTGAAATATATATATAATATATAATATATAGAAAAATAAATTCCAAAAAAAAACAAACAGAAAAGAAAATTACATATAAGTTCCCTCGAACGAATTCCCTGTGCACAGCGTATTCTTTGAAACCGCAATGTAACCTTATTTCCCCCCTTAGAGTCAATTATATATGAAAGATTGATAGATAGAAAATAAAAAAATAAAAGCAATGCTTTCTCTTATTTGCAAGATATCGATACTATCTTCCTTATTGTGGTAATGTAATTGTGACCTATCCTGTTAATGGTTCCTTTCCTCCTTTGCCTTATTAAACAGCCCTGAAGGCAAGAGTGTTTCCTTAATAAATCCTTAATAAAATATATATGATAGCTTTATTTAATTCCTTTCCTTTTTTTCCCCTTTAGTTCATTTCAATTAATGACAATGATATGCATTAATGTCTCATATATCACGATAAGTCTGAGTGTTAATAAGTTGCATTAAACACTGAAACACATAAAACTAAATTAAGTAACACTACAAGACAAAGAAAAGAACAACTCTTTCTTTCTTTTTATCCAAGAACAACGTTGAACCATCTTCTTCTTCTTTTCCTTCTTTCTTCTAAGACCTTATATTTAACAAAAAAAAACAAAAAAAAAAAAATAAATATATATATTATATATATATATATATATATATATATATATATATATATATAAATTATATGTAATATATATATAATATATATATATAGTATAGGTATATATATATATAAATTATATATAATTATATGAATATATAGATATATATATATATATACTAGGCTGTAGACTACCACAATAATGAAAAATAATAAACCAAAAAAATTATATATATAATATATATATATATATATATATTAATATATATATATATAATATATATATATATATATTTACTAATAAAATATATATATAATTATATATATATATATAATATAGTATATATATATATATATATAATATTATAATATATGTAGTATATATTATATATAAATATAATATATATATATATATATATACTATATATATATCATATAGTAGTATTGGATATATAAATATATATAATAATATATATATATATATATTATATGATTTGATATCAATAATAATAATAATAATAAAAACGTGAAATAAAATTTTACAAAACACCGCTTTAATTAACAATGTCGAGAGGCACTTTCAACAAAACCTAAATTGAGTTGATATATTTAAAACAGATATATAATTTTAGTTCATTATATTATCACAATGTAAAAAAAAGGACAGTCTTAACCCCTTCTATTTTCCTTCCGATCCCTCGACTGGATCTTGACCCTCGTTTTTCGCATGTTATCTTTGACCTATGGTGGCTTCTCTGGTCATAATCGCTAATACTTCATATCTCTCCTCTTATTCCAGCTTCTCACATATTTTCTAGGTCTATTACTCTTGTTTCCTCCATTTCTTAGGTAGATGTGGTAGTTCTTAAGTCCGCTGATCCTTCTCACATTAATCTTGTTAATGCTAGTTTATCTGAATCTCTCCATATTTATAGTAGCTCGGATTCATCATGTTTCTTATAGCTAGATGTTTCTCTTCTGTCTATTATGTTACTCTAATACGTGCGGCTCTAAGGTGAACCTTCGAATCCGTAGGCTCTCCTACATCATTTATCACTTAGTCACCCGCGAGGTCGATCAATACTTACTCCTATTCCTTTTGCTAGACGGATTCTCGTAACTATATGCCTCCCCATTACTCAGTATGCGCGTGCCTAGGCTCCTTTGAACCCCTGCACCTCTCCAACATCTCTATCCATAAGTTCAGACTTCCTGTTCATAACTACTATTTCTACTGCATACGAATGGATTCTCCTCTTTAGTATTGTCCATATTCAACTGTCCTCTTCCTTCCCCCTCCCTCCCTTTTTCCCACTTCTCTCGCGGCTAGGGCTCTTTCCCCTCGTGGTTACCGTGAGCGTTCGCTATTCTACTTCACATATTATAACTGATCTATGGCTATTTCTATTCCTTCTAGATTTTTTCTGTTACTTCAGTCCTCATACTTGGGAGTTGAGGGCAAATTATCTACTGACAACAATAGTTAATCGATTGGATCTCCGTCGTATAAGCACTGTATAAGTGGTTCACTTTGCTCTCCACTGCGCACACTTTGCCCCGGTCCTTCGTGCTCGCGCTCAGCCGGATTCTCAAATTCCGCCGGTCTTCTAGAGGACCGGGCGGCTCAAACAATGCGCCGCACCGGGACTCTGTTGCAGCGACACCTGGCGCGGCGATTTTTTCCCGGCCATCTTTTTGTCTCCTGAGGATACTGTGAGTTTGGATCTTAATTCCTTTTTTTCTTATGGCTTATTTGTTTAATTATACTTCTTTTTTTTTACGCACCTCACTTCTCTTTTTCGCATCTAGGTATTCTCCACACTTATAACTGTGTTTATTTTTTGTTTTTTAGTCTTTGTTTTTTGTTTTTTCTCTTTGCGCCTTTAGGTCTCTATTGCTCTTTGAAATGCCCTACGTCTCTTACTTGGTGGATAGTATTAATTCTATTTCTAAAGCTTTCGTACTTATTTCTGGCTTTAACTTACCGTCACTAACTTATCATATATCTCTCTATACTAAGTTCTTATTTTCTGTGTACTTTTCCGGATAACATTTTAGTAGATACTCATTATATTATACTTTTATGTGTTTGATCATCTTATATAATTCTTATTATTCTATGAAGATTAGGCATGTAATAAACTGGCTTGACTGATTTTAGAAGAAGTTGTTTGCCAAAATCGTGCTTGTATGTTTGTGTGATGTGCGTTAGGCCTCGTTGGTCTTCGAGAGGGTAGCCATTAATAAAACATATAGGCGCTTTCATCTTAATGTTAATACCACTTCTAAACCATTTCCTTTTCATATATTTATGTATTATATAATTGATATGTGGTAGTATTCATTTGTTTATCATTCTTTCCCCTTTCAGTGGTGTTAATAACTATGTTCTCTTTCCCTCGTAACCTCTCTGTGTCAAATGTCTCTGTGAGACTGGGATTAACTTACTATGTCTATTTGTTCTAGCAGCACTTTCAGGCTTTTAATAATTACGATTTTTCACGTGATACGAGCACTTTTACCACTTCTTTCACTTTCTATAAGACATGATACTTATTCTTCCTTCAATATTCTATAATTAACTGTAATAACTATGTCGCCTGCTTTCTCAGGTATATGTGTTATATAGATATTATATTCAGTAATTAATGAATCTGCTGTGCCTAATTACTTTCATAAGTTATTGTATATATCTCAAGTCATAACATAAGGGCTTGAGAACTTTTATAACTACATTAGGTTACTGTCCCCTCCTTGTCCCTTGTCCCTGCCATGCGTTCTTCAGTTGCGCAGGAGCTCTTACCTACTTGGATACTAATGATTAAGTATCACTTATCTACTGTAGTTTTATTGTCCTTAGCTCACATGACCAGCCAATAATTATACTAAGTCTACATGAAGCAATTAGTTTATCTCTGTATTCGTACGGAGTGATATAAATCTCACTTCTACATTCTAGGCTAATCAGTTCTTGATAGTCATCCATTTAACTTATCTCACTAATTCTATATCTAATATTAATGTTACATTATAATTATCTAAACAATTTTCTGTTGCGAATATCAAAATCGTTTGCTGTGTGTGGTGGTATTTCTCCTCTATCAGATTCAGATTAATGTTCTAATATATCTCTCTTCGTTGCTATGCTATTCGGACACTATCAAAAAGTTTAACGCCGACGGTACCTACTCTTTTATTTTCTCTTATGAGCCCGGACTTTTTTATTATAGTGATGATAGTGTGGACGACCGTGTATTATAGCGTGTGTTCTCTTCGTCTTTTCTATTGTAACTTATCTATCAGTGTAGTCATGCGTATAATATGAAAGTGATATCATAAGTTGTTGTATCAGTATTGTTTTATTATGTAAGAATTTATTACTAACTTCTCTCGCGCATGTATAAAAATCATAAGTATTCTTTAAACTCGATTTCTGTTAAAAGAATAAAAGAATTTTTTAAATATTCTATATATTATAAATATATCTGTCATCATAGTTTTACTAATATTATTGCTCTATCATATTTGATATCGTATCTGATTCAATCTTATCTCTATGAAAGCGCATGTGTATCTGATCTCTTGACATTCTATGTTCCTTTCCTGCACCTTCCCCTCACGTGATCTCCGGCATGGTGTACGCCGTCGATCCCGCCGCCCCGTCGCGGGCGCGCTTCTTCTCTCTCATATTCTTATACTTCTCATCTCTCCCTGGCCTTCCCCCTCACTCTATGTTCTCTTAGCTTTTACCTCAGCTCATCGTACCGTAGCACTTCCACTGTCTCGTGTATCCTGCGTCTCACTGCCTATATTTCTATGGCGACATCTTGTATTATCATTTCTCTTATTCTTGGTACTTGACCGTAATTCTCGATCTAATGGTCTTAGTTTCGACTCTCACGGTTCTCAACTCTTCATTCTTATACTTTGGTACACTCTTCGTTCTCGCTGAGCATCTCATCTCCAACAGATGTGTTCCACGCTATACCATTCACATCACTGGCTTGAACAAGACATACTCTTTTTTATTTCTCATACTGCGCTCTCTCAAGCATACTTGAGCAGTCCATCTCTTACTTCTTTCGAGTCTACGCTGGTTTTTGGTTTCTAGTGTTTTGTACCAATCTTCGTGAGCTCTGCACAACACGTCCTGAGAGTAGTGGAACTAACGTCTTTCAGGCTTTAAGTAGAAAAGTTAGTGTACTCATCTACTCATTCGAAAAGAACAGCTCCTCCTCTCGAGCTCTGGTCGTTCCTCGCTCTTCCTCGCCCACTTATCTTGTAAGCTATGATCGTGATATGTTTAGCACGAGACTACACTTGCCGTCCGTGAAGCTCTTTATTGATGAAATCTTTTATACCAATAGTAAGTCTCATTATTATATCCAATAAAATGGATCTCCTCACTCTTCTCTCCGATGAATTCCTATCACTTACTATTTGTGAGTCATTAATACTACTCATTTATATCATTCTAGTTTTGTCTTAGTTGCGTTTCAATATGTCTACTATTCTATCTCTCTCACCTTCTGTCCCAGGTGGTGTGAGCTACACAACCATTAGTCTATACTATATACCCTCCATTCTCTCAATATATCAATATACCATTTCACCTCTTTATTAGTATTGGGTCGACTACTCGTTGGTTCTCCTATCTCTTGGTGTGCAACTACTTGGGAGTTCCTCAATATATAAACTTCACACTAGTATCTTCTTCCTTCCACCGTCCTTCTCACGTTCATCCTCCTTTAATCTTAGACCACATCTCTCTATACACCTTCTTTTTTCCTTCGCTCGTCTCACGGTTACCCTTCACTCATGTACCCAGCCTCCGGGACTTCACTCTCCCACCACACCGCCGGTTTTTAACATCTCAACTTCTCATCAATCTATACTATCTCTATATCACATAAGCTCATGTTTCGGCCTTTATGTATATAATATCCTCGGGATATCTCCTCCTACACTTGCACACTCTTCTTCTATATAGGATCATACAAACACTTATACCCTATTTACATTTATTTATGTAAGTCTTTTTTTCTCTTCATTTCCTCTCTCTTTACTGTTCACTCTCTCTTCATTTAACTACTCTTTACTAGAGCGAATCAGTCATCCACTCTCATCCCTCATTCTTCCACACATTTCCAATTTTTTCAAGCTTTTGACGTGGTCTTCACACATACTACTTCTATTATCTCTGGACCGCACGTTAAGGATTACTGATACTCGTTCGCAACAGTACTTCACAATTGAAAGCTTTCAAGGAGTGCTCTATATGAGCTTCACTTTCATTCTTCCATTATAGACATATTCATTCGCACATTCATTGTCACGATAATCATATGTATCCCTTTATACATCACTGAGTGTGATATAGAAGTAATTCAAATTATCTGATCTCGGCTTTCAATTTCCATTAATCCTTCTATTGCATTTCTAGCCCCGGTGAGCGCTCTTCGCGCACACGGACTGTACCAATGCTCGGGCTTTTTTGATAATCAGTATTTCCGAAGTCTGTGACGCAACACTCTGGATATCTGTATAATATATTCTGTGCTCTCAGAAAGTCTCGAGATAGTACAATAGTCCTTCACTCTAATTCGCGCCATTCTCACCGCACGTAGCCTTCGTCATAAAATCATTAAGACTCTTATTTGTTTCCTTAGGGACACTTTAAATGAAGAGAATTGGAGAACCATTCCTTGGAGATTCTATTTCTATAGCGCCAGGATCATCATTATGTAATAAATAATTTTGATATTGTTCCTGACTTTCAATAACTGATTTTAAAATATATAAAAAACTCGCAAAAATGGACAAATGCTCATATTTGTGTGGCACACTTTAGGTGATATGGATCGGAATAAATTTTCGGCTTGATGGTGTGGGAGGAGTTCTTGTGTAGATAAGTTATGCTGGCATAGTACAATTTGACACTGTCTACTTAACAGGTTTGGAGTTTGGTGGAAATTGAAAGATAGAGGTATAGTTGTAAATAAGCATTAGTAGGTTTATTCGTAATATATAAGAAACTTCAAGATAACTTAAATGTCTGTAGGACTTCTACATGGGGGGTTAATATTTTCTATGTATTGATTTGATATTATATAGAAGTTTTGAGAATAAGGGTCAATATGTTTTAACTTTTTCCAATGGTAATGTAAGTTTTTGGCTTAACTTATCGCAATAAACGTATAAATTTAAAGATTTTTTTATAATTTAGTATGTTATTGGTAATGGCAATAATTATGTATCGTTATACAAGTCTAGCGCACAATCCAATAAAGAGAAGTAAAAAAATTCCCTACTTAGGATCAATAAAATTGTTCCTGAATTCGACTGAAGTACTTTTTTTTTTCTATAGAGGTTTAATTATCAGGATATTATAGAAAACAAGAGGTTATGTGCATATATATTTTATAACTATTGTTATGAAATATTTATATTTTTTTGATTAAGTTCAGCAAATCTGTTTGATATATACGGTATTATTGAAGGAACGCGGGCATATAGGTGTGACTCGTAAATAGGGGGCAGACCTTTTACTATATAAGTGCTAAGGGAATAACTTATGAAATTAGACTTTATAGTTGATAAAGTTAGGGATAGGGCTTAAGGAATAACGCCATGATTTGTCAAGTGAAAGTGTGCTTTTTTATATATATATAGATAATCATAAGATGACAGATGATTAAGGAGGGCGAAGGGTAGGTGCTATTATACGAAACTTAAATAAAGAAAATTGCGGGGAGTCGAAAGGTTTAGAGTGGTGAGGTTGGTTGCGAACTTATCCTATGTTTTGCAGAGTTCATATCAATAATTACAAAATATGTCAATTGTTGCTTAGGGGACTGTGTAGTATAATAAGTGAATACAATCATTTCTGAGAATAATCTAGATTAATATAAAATAATAGTATTATAACAAGTAATTGGTAAAGGTAAGGTTTGAATAGTTAATGCTAATACTAGTTCATATGTTTGATGAGTTTGATCTTTCGTATGAGTATTAGTGACAAATAAAATAATAGGAATATATGAGTATTAATACCTACATTGACAATTTTTGGGGGTGCTCATAAAGATTCTAACGCGGTTGCATATTATATCATTAAGTCTTTAATAGAGAGGTTGGTACTATAATATATATAGTAAGTTAGAAGTATTTATAATAAAATATTTTGAAGTAAATAATTGGTCAAAATCTGCTAGGTAAATATATGAATCTGATTAAATTTAACTTGTATGATGAATATAATTGATCAGTGAACGTCTAGATAATAAGAGTCAGAGATGGTTGATAATCATTAACTGATCTTTCTATATAGGCGATAAATTTATTTCGGAAGTTGGTGTAATAATCTATGCGTTATAATTATATGTACGAGGTGTAATAGTTACTATCATCTAGAGGGATTGTGTGCAGGAGAGTAAGTATAATAGTTTTAACATTATTTTTATATAATTATATAAGGGTAAAGGGTAATAGTTAAATATATTAGTCAGGGATTAAGTAATATACTAAATTGAGTGTTTGTTATAAAGTATACGTCGAAGTAATCATTAGATTTTTAGTGTAAATTCTTATTAATGATTCATACCTCAGAAACGAAGTGTCGTTTTTCGCAGATGAATTAGTGCCGTGTATATGACGCGTCAATTCTCCATGAGCGTGAAATTAGGAGCCACATAGAGGTGCTGCGATAGTGACGATATAGTAGACGGAAACAGTATACCCTTACGTCAATTTTTTTAGAATACATTTTAGTAGAGCTCTGTTTCGGTCGCCTTTTGTGATAGTACCGGTAAATATAACCGATAATAACGAGTCGGTCCCATTAATTTACTTTCTATTTTTGTTTAATTGGGAGGACTACAATTTTGTTTAGTGTATGTAAGTAATTTGTCTTTTGCTTGTAGGTTAAAGAAGATTTCAATCAGAGGTGTTTTTAACCTTAAATTGTAGGGTATTTGTCTATAGGTGACTTTTTTTAATTTTGTTCTGGGAACGATTAAGCATCTTATTCGCTTAGAACATGGTATAATATGAGAGATTAAATATGTTATATATAGTGAGAACTCTATATGTGCGTAGGATGGTATAGTTAATTGATAATATTGAGTTTGCTTGGTATGTAGTTATAATAGGTAATACTCTTCTAGTGTATATATGAATATTGGAATTTCAATAATAAATGGTAATAGGTATGTACTGATTCAGTGAATAGTGTTTCGTATGTTTGATACTAAATTACATAGTTCAATGTTGTACGATGATTTTAATCATTAATTAAGTCAGGGAAGGAGTGAGAAAGGAGCAAAGGGGATAGTGTTTAATGTCCCCTTGATTATATCAATTGGATAGCATAAGATGGATCGGGGTATATGAGAGGAATATAGGTAGGGAGGGTGTGATTGTGTGTGTGTGTAGTGAAAAGGGTGGGGCCAAAGCAAAGGTACTAAAATGGACTCTATCTATCAATGATATGATTTGAAGATGTATAACCATATGGAAAGGTGAGTGATGATAAGGGTGTTGGCTTCGCCTTGATAGGCTAAACTGAGTATATACTACTGTTTCTTTCCCTGTTTTTGTGATATTTGATATAGTGATGGCTATTATGGGTGGCTGTGGAGTGGGATAAATGCGTTCGGAAGTTGTTAAGGTCACCATATGAGTTTAACAAATTCTATTTTGGACTATGTGGTTTGAATTGGATAGAACGGACGTTAATATTTTTTGGGCTTAAAGGATCAGGTCTGTTGTTTGTTTTCTATGGAGTAGTAGGGTTTTTGAAAAGATTATATAATTGCTAGGCATTTAAACAGAGTCTAAGGTTAATAGGTTTGTAAGTTGATAGTCACAAGTTTCCCTTCGGTGTTGCACACTGTATAGTACTATTGATGTGACTTTCCAAGTACCTGAAAGTCACGAGTACGTTGTGTCTGAGTGTTCCTTAACACACATTGTGTAGTTCCTCTTATGGACCTACTAATGTTGGATGAAAAGGGGAACGGATGATGCGAGTGTAGTACGGAAAGTTGTGAATGGCAGAAGCGTGCGCTGGTGCCAATTAAATCGTTGAATAGGATGTAGAAGGAACTAAGTCTTAAGTGCGCTAAGGGTCTTACATGGGGGCCTTGAGGTGGTTGTTAACCCGCGTGCGTGTTTCCACACCCGTCGAGAGGTACCGACCAACTCTTCCAGAGACACCATTTATCAGCTGTCTGCCTTGATCATCTTATCAGAGGTTCACCCAATTTATCATTTCCTTAAGGTTTTTCTCACAACTCAGCTGCTTTACCTAGCGCCATATCGGCAACATCACTTCTTACACTGTGCTTGTGTTCCCCAGAAATGTCGCCTTACCACAGCTGTTGCCTAATAGCAAGATTTCGCCGTGCCATAAGAAGGAGGTGGACACTGTATCGAGTTCCGGCATTCCCTATGGCACGAGTTTTTCTAGCTCACTAGGGTGTGGCGTAGTGATAAGCGCACCGTTAGTTTGGGGGTGAACGACCCTAGCTCTGTTGTCAGACGCCTCTCACAAAAACACATGATAATATTGCGTTGTCTTTTGAGCATCTTTTTGCCGGCGTTTCGGCTGTTTGTTTTCTAAGGTTTTTCGCACAATAACTCGGCAGTACTGTAACTGGTTGATCTATATGTGTTATAACAGAGTTACTTCGAACATTGTTTTTCTTTCTTGTGCGCTTACCCATTCTAGCTCCTCGGACTATCTCGGTTATCGTTCGTCTCCCTTTTGCATCTTCTTATCCTTTCACGGACATTCCTTGTCGGCGTTGGATAGGTTTTCGGCTGTTGGGAATTCGACCGCTTGGTGAAGACCGGAAAAAATCAGATTTCAGTGCAATCGAATGTTGCACCTCATGTGAGAGTATGTGGTTCTGATCTGGTATGGTGCTTTCTTGGTCAGGGGCTCAGCATTAAGTGGCGGAAATTGAGGTAGGTGCCATTGTAAACCTTAGTAGTTTGGTGAATGGATGGGCCTGCGTGTTTTGCGCTGGAGTCTTGGAGGTCCTGGCGCTTGGCGCATTGACTGGATTATATGGAATCGCGGCCTCCTTTCTACGTGAACTGCCAGTAACATGTCGGGTAGTGCTTACGCCACACCCTCCGCCTCCGCATGGCTTTGGACGATACTTGGCCCATTACGTGCAGGTCCGTCCGCGGTCCCGTGGAACAGATCTGACGACACGGGGTTGGGTGCTTTGCTTCTGACTGCGCTGAGTTCCTCTCAACTAATAGGTATAGAGGGGGCGTAAGCTGGTCCTTTTCCTTTTCGACTTGTGTCTCACCTAGTTTTCTGAGGCCTCCGAACCTTGCTAACTCGACACCTTCTTTATCTGTTTGTTCGCCGAAATTCACCCTTGTTTTCGAACTGTTCCCCCCCAAAAGTGGCCACCGCCCAGTGCTTGAGTTGCCGCATTCATCTCTAGCTTACATCGTCGCTTCTCCAGTTTTCTTGGGGGAGCGAGACCGCAACACGACCAATCAAGTTATTACAAATATATTCAAGTTCATAGCCTCATCACCCTTTAACTCTGATATACTTCACCCATATATGATTATCTACTCCACCCTTAGCTTCATTATAGCTATCATTACCCTATCCTATTTTCTTCTCTTGCTAGCGATCCCATTCATTGCTCAGCTTAATATTGGCTTATTATTATATATTTGGTTCTGATTATAACAACTCAATTAAATTACTATGTATATAATATTTTATATTCACACTGCAATATATTACTTGATGGTGAGGCTTCACACTATAATCATTGATATGTTTTTTATATTATTTTTTGTATTTTTTTGTATTAATGTTATTTTTTTAAACTACGTAACCAAGTTATGTCTAACCCTCATAATATATATTACTCCCTAGGGCACCTTAAATAGCCCTCATATTATTATCTGGAAGGTGTACACTTTCTCGTACGTCTTTCTCCTCGGTATTTCATGGTAAAGTTATACGGATCACCTCGGGTAATAAACATCGCGCTCAAAGCTCTCGAAGTGTTTCACGCCAGAAAATATTAGATTTTCCGCTTTGGTTCCATTAATAATAATCAATATTTGGGACATTTTTCCACGCCGTTAATTTTTACAATATATACAACAACTGAGCTATTCATAAAATGTCTATCGCCCAGAAGTTAAATCTTGCACAACATTTATCTCTTATAGTTCTTTTATAGAATTAACACTAAAAAGCAAACAGTTAAACAAAAAAAGCAATACATTTTTTAAACATTAACACGACTGTTCTGGAGGAACTCCTCTAGCGCCACGTCATCCTTGCCAACGATGCGATCAAGACTATTCTTGCGAGTATTTGCTCCATCAAAAAGATTGTGAGAACAGAGTATATCCTTGGCTTGACACTTATTCCTTACTACGCCACATTCCGTTATCTTTCTCTTGAGCGCTCAGAGTAAATAACATGTACAACGCCATCATATCTTTTAGTAACCAATAAGTAAACTTAAAACACTAATATGAGAGTTCAGCCACACAACTACTTTACTGGTAGGGGTTTTGTATCTTATCCGTTTTGCTCCTATTCATCCGTGTTGTATATCAAACTGGAGTCTATCGAGTGTGCTATAAGAATTGAATGAATAACCTACTCGAACTGCTACTATACCATACAAAATAATACGTAACATAACATTTCTTACTACCCAGCATACATGCAGGGTTCCAACCTATTTCAATATATATATCACGAAGGGTTCACACTCATAAAATTCTTTGAATGTATGAACTTTTCTCCCCTGCCACTCTATCCCCTTGAGCCACATTATTTGCGCTTAGCTTCTAAATTTTCTCCCTATGCCATATAGAGCGCCATATTTGCCGTTTATTTTCTCGCGTATGCTGTCATATAAATATTTAATTATATATATTTTCTATCTGGCCATATCGCACCTACTTTACAGCGCTCCTTATCTTCTCTCTATGTTTCTATACATTTCACCACCCTCTGTTGGTAAATTTCATACTTTGAGCACAACTCCAGATCAAACTCGCCGGGGTCTTTCATTTTTCATGGATCGAATTTATAAAAAAACTATTACCTTTTTTATTTTTTCTCTTCTTTCAACCGTCAAAATGCCGTTTCCGAGACCTAGTGTGTCGTATTATCTCCTCGAGGTGTGAAACCGGCTCCCAACAACGTCATACTTTTCCATTTTTAACTTTTTCCATAAAGATAAGTATCTGAGTTTTTTTATAACTTTATACCACCACCCAACATAGTTATTCCCAGTGACTGGATATTTCTCCGGAAAAAGCTCTAAAACAATTATCAATTTATTTCCTTTTTTTTTTTTCTTAGGGTTTTTTTATGTTGACAACTTTTGATTTCATCAAAATGCGTTTTCATATATAATTTTATGTAAGTAAATACCTTTTTTTTCTCTTCTGCAAGCATTTGAATTTTAGTTGATTTAGCCACAATCACTGACGGGATCTTCTTTAAACTGGTACTAAAACGACTCATATCCCACCAAGCCTTTGACTAACAAAATATCTTGAACTTCTCTGGTGCTCGTTCAAGTTTATTGATATTCTGTATGGATAATAGTTCTTTTTTCAACCTTTTTCATTCCTCGCGTTCCTTTTTGCTTTCCACCTTGTTTTTGTGCTGTTTTCCTGTGAGATGTTTCACCCTCACTACATACACACACTACTTACTTTGACCTGGGTTACGGACCATTTGCTTTCTTTACATTTTGTTACTTAAGACATTTTTGTCTCAATATGTGTAGTCGACTTAAGGATATTTTTGCGTATACTTGACTTTCTATGTGAAGCATGCTTATGTCTACTCGTGCCACTTTGCCTGCCGTGTTCTTTGAGTAAGTGAGAACTCTTCAATTTTCTTCAGATTTTCCCCCATAAAACCTTGCTTAATTTTATTGACGAACACTCATACCGGCACTCATCGCACTGTCCGCATTTGTCTATCCTTTGCGAAAATATCAGTCCCTAGAGTGATTTTCAGTGTCATATGTTAGTTGCCCACGACTTTCTTGTCATAACCATTGAGGCTTCTCAGTGTGCTATAGAAGTAAGCAACACGGTAAATCAACTCATTTGAGCTTTCTTTCCCGTTCCAAAAATATTTTGTGACAGCGAGTGTTTTTGTAAGTTTAATTGCTACGTCTCTCACATGAATCCACAGAATTCTCAATATAATATTCTCATAATTTGTAGTCCAAACCATATTTATTTGCAATTTTTTAAGTTTCTAAGGGGTAGAATACTTAGCTGTTGCTATACTGGGTCAGAGAGGCTCAGCAATTGGTAGTGTTGGCTGCTCTTTTCTGTTCGTTCTAATGACAACGAATCACTGTGATGCCCTGGTTTCCTCCGTTTCAGTGCTTTATGGGTCGCTTAACGCCAACTGCCAAGTACATAGTGCAACTTTGCGATTGTCTAAATCTCTTTGGTTTTCTCCTCCGTGTACTTCTGGCTGATTGAAAAGTTATTCTTCTACCGTAGGCCATCCATATGATGAGCAGCCAATTGGAAACGTGTTTCTTGCTCTAGTGTCTCACCATGAGGAATCTAGGCCGATGCAATATCTCTTGATATATTAAAGTCCTTTTTTGCAATGCGTCCAGTTCTTGTTGATTTTGTTGCAACAGTCCCGAATTGCATAAGTCTGCAAAGTTGTTGTCTATCGTACAAATGTCTCCCAAATCGCAAAGAGAGCGAGCTAGTTTGTTGTTGTAGCAGGCATTTTACTGGGACTTAAGAAATCTCTTCCAGTATATACCATTTAAGTCGTACAGAGACACCTTCTTGTTTAAAGATCCGTGGTAACTGAAGCACTAAACTCAATCACTATCGTGGTTTCAGTCCGTGTGACCCGCCCGCTTTCGGCTTCAGGAGTATAATCTCCGACTGTGTCGTCCGTAAAGATTAAGCCCTTGTTCATTTTTGTCTTTTTCTGTGTCTTCATTATGATCCTTATTAAAGAACTCATTTTTATTACTTTTATACTCTATTAGTGATCTTATCATAGACTATCACTTCGTCAAACCTCCAAAAAAAAAACAGCCCCTCAAAAATAGTTAATTCCCTAAAAAGAGGTGCCATGATTGATAGTGGACCTATACTACTTATAAGCAGACTATGTATTTTCCCTATGAGAGCTCATTTTTCACGCCTCTTTTGCCACGTTTCATCAGTTCCTGCAGAAACTGTTCCCATACACATGTCCACTGACCCTTTCATTGGCCATATGATCTAAGTGCCTCAAGTCTGACTTTCATCCTTCTCTTCAGAGTCCTGCCTAGTGAAAAGATGAACAGATTTGGGTTAGATCCACTATCGCTTGCTATCATTCATAGCGACAATATATGGGCAGAGGGAAGCAGTGCCCCGCAAGTTGTTACATCTACCGCTGAGATGAACTATCAAATACTATTAAGACCACAGGATAGAGTAGTCGTATTGCTTTATTACTATGTCCCATTCCCTAGCCCGGCTGCACCATCTGTACATTCCGTTTTTTCCTATTCACTAACTTGCAATAATTATCATGTTTCAAGTTTGCCTCCATTGTTTTTAAGACGTTATCCCAAAATAAGGTAAAAAAAAGATATATAATTGATAAATATGTAACATTGGTTCCCTATTTGGTGATCGTGTTTTTGCCTCCTCTCGCCGGGTCCCCATGCTCTTGGGTACTATATTTTTATCCAATTTATTTCTCTCCATGACTTTTTTCTCTCTGTTTGGAATTTTTCCTCCTCTGACCACTTCCTTAATTCAGCAATCAGTCTTTCTTTAAAAAATACTGTTTCCTTCTCTTATCTTTTCTCCTCCATCATATGACCTGCCATTTTTTTTTCCCCCTACTTTCCCTGACTTTCAGAAAGTGTGGTTTGATATATATTATACCTTATATATATCGCTTTCTAGGCAGAACTATTTGCTACTTTCACCTCCTCTTTTACACCCGAGTACATACTATCTGAGACTCATACGATTCACCTCCTTTGATTTCTATTATTATAGCCTTTTTTTTTAGTCCTAATACTTTTTTTACTCTTATAAGTATATATTCACACTAGATTTGCCTACCTACAACTCACTACATCAGGTCTCTAATTTTATGCACCTATTTCACTATTATAATTAACTGCTATCTATGTCGTACTGATCATAGGCCTTCATACCAACTTGCTCCCCACACACACACCTACTTCTTGCTAGGGACAATGTACCTGATGCCACTCACTGTCCTCTGTTGTGCCTGGTCTCACGTGACCTTCGTCTGTCTTTAATCTTATAGTTCTCAGCTCTTCACTAAATGTTTCGGATCGATATATCTCGATAGCACTCCCATGAATCCCCTGTTCATGGTTTTGAGAGTTGGATGTCACCAGAGCGACTATACTTATCTTCTGATAAGGACGAGAAGGCCGAGGGTCACTTTTGTATGTATATCCTTTACGCTAGTTACCGGGCCGACAATTAGTGGTCACTTCGACTCTTGCGCACATTATCCCAGCTGTCGCGTGACGCTTGTCGAATTAACTCGACGTAGGAAGTTCGAAAGGCCCCAGATATAACAGCTTGGATACAAATGTTGTCCAGGTGAGAATGCGATAAGTTCTTTGTTTATTTTTTGAAAGTAACTTGCTTGAGGTTACGAGGGAGGTTCACATATGTGCACTGGTGAATGACATAGTTTTATTTTTACAGCTCGTTAACGTGGTGAAAGGGTTCAAATCCTCTTTAAGGTATATATGTGTGGCGTAGAAGAAGGTGCAATCTTGTGTGTCTTATTGATAAGGCAGTGTAGGAGCGATACCAACCAACAGTCGTTGGTTGCATACCATTTGTCGTCCACGATGAACGTTAAATGGCTGGGGTGCAATTTTTCAGACAGTCGTTGGGTCTTGTCATGGTGGTGACTTGTCTTAACAGGCCGACCTCTGTAGTCCTTCGGTGAATTGTTTGAGCTCTTAGGCTTGTTCTTCTACCCCAGTCTTCCGTCTCGAGGTGGTCACGTAATCCAATCTCCGCTTTTCCACATCTTATCTTCCACTACCCTGCAGTCGAAGTCTCGTCGGGGTCTGCATCCGCAACCTCGTTAGCCCTCCACTTGTGTTAATTAAAGGGGCGTCCTGAATGTAGTGTAGAACCATATTGGTTGCTGGAGATAAGAGGGTACAGAGTCTAAGTTTCGGCAGCCCCCAGTCTTGTTTTCGACATATATCACGTTGAGCACAAACTTAGGGGCGTGTTAACTGCGGCATCCGCCGCAATAGATAGATCTATGTGGTGTACTATTCAACATATGGACGGCGACACTCTAACCGTAATTAGTAGGCCGTACGTTTTGCCTGTAGCTGTGGTTTTTCAGAGCCACGCATGGCAATGGGGTGAGCCGACAAGTGGAGAGAATATAATCAATCAGTATGCCCATTGTTGAGATGCGTTCTGGTTGAGAGGTGATTACGATCAGGGGCAAGGATGGATACCAGTCCCAGCGTCCTCTTTGGCCATAAGAACACGCTGGACTTAATGTATTGCATCTGACATTCCGTAGTGGTGTAGTCGTGGATCTGTGCTTGTCTTGGTCAAATGCATATGTGGTCCGGCATAATCTCTGGCTTTTATGGTGAGAATCTCTTGAAGTATCAGCGCTACATTCAACTTTTGGTAAACATCATTAGACGTAATTCTAGCTCGAAACAAACATTCGTCCACATGAAGTGATAGGAGCACAACCCGTTCGAGTTGGCAGACGACGAGAATGAAAGGTGTTCGAATTACGAGTGGAATGGGCCCGAGTGTGGTCATACCTTCTGGTCGTGATATTTGCTGCTTCCTGGTAATGCGTGTGTGAGCCCCCTGCACGCTCAGGGGCACATGAACCGATAAGCCTTACTCTTTTTGGCGAACACGATACTCCCCACAATACGCTGAGGGTCCGTCGAGCGCGCTTTCTCTTTGCAAAGGCCTCCTAGGGTGGGCGATTCCTGCTCTGTTCTTCTTTGTGACTTTGCGCTTTGGAGTTTTAACTCAACCTACCACGTACAGAGGGGGTCGAGTAAACGGCTGCGGACCTCTTGCTACATTCTTCGCAGTGTGTTTCTTGCTCTCTCCGCGGTCCGACTCGCACTCACTTCCTCAGGCGGCGGTGTAATCCTCCTTCTCTCCTCGAGTCCTGCGTCAGCGGGCGAAGCCGTAGCCCTCGGCCACATATCGACGGTACAAAGAACTCCACCTTTACCTCACTTCTCGCCCTCCGCCGTTGCGCCCTGGCGAGCTTCTTGGGGGATATACGACTTTAGAGGTATATGTGAGGAGTTAGTATACTTTATACCTATAATATATAGTGATATAACCTCGTGAGGGCGTCAGTGCTATTAGTTTACCTATACTCCATTATCTACTAACCCTTCCACCTATTTTTGATTTTCATTTATCCATACGACAAATATTACATCATATTTTCAGTCTTTACCTATATCATTTATAATTATCTATAATCTTACTCTTTATAGACCTTATACATATTTCCAACTGCTTATACTTTGTCATATTATTTAAAATTGGGCTTATGCTTGACAAAATCGGGATGCACACCTATATTGCAAATTGTTGACGAAAATCACGTTAATAAGATGAAAAATAATAGGACGAAAAAACTGAGGACTTATCATAGAGAAGAGATGTGTTAGTATTATATATAAGATAGAGTAGAGAATTTTAAGAGGGTACTATTTTTTACATTATTACAGTACGAAATAATACATTATTAAATAATTAATAAATTAATACAAATAAAAATTACATTTATTGATGCGATAAGATATTTCAATATGATTCCTTGAAATAACATATTATGATATTATATTATATAATACACTACGATTTGCAATATCTTTATAGCTATTTATACCCTGTTTTATCGGTAAATATTATTCGAATTAACGAATAATGTATTATATATGATAAATATAAAGCTATCATCTTAATAACCATATATTCACAAGTTCAAGTATAAAAGGGGGTGTCCGATTATTTATATATAAGTATAAAAGTGAAGTGATAGATAGCGAATAATAATATATGTAATAATACGTGTAAAGTTCAGTATCTAAATTTAAAAACCTAAAAATTTCTCCTACACAGTAGACATTCAGAATTGTAATAAAATAGGAATTTTTCAAAAAAATTAAATTCAAATATTAATCAAAAAATGCAGACATCAAAACTAAATACCATTGGCAACAAGAAAAAGCAATTCAGTTACTTATTATTTAATACAATTACTGATAGTAAAAACCAATTAAACTCAATTAATTTTTTACGAGACTTTTTAGTCTTAATATTTCGAGGTTAAATCTGGCAACTGTAGAAATAACTTGGACCCACGTGTATTAGTCCGCGCACGACCGCCCCGCGCGCTTACTTGTCTTGTGCTGTTTCGGGGCTCGTTCGCTACTCTGCGTTCGGACGCCGCAGCGGATTTTTTGATCGGACCGATATTGTCATGTGCATCTCGGTTTGTATTTAGTTCTGGGTGGCTTCTCGGTGGAAGTTGGAATCTTGCTCCCATGCCTCTTCTATGCACGTACTTTTTAATTTTTATTTTTGCAGTAATATATATTTATTTTCGTTTAAAGAAGTTGATTTTTAAATAAAACTATTACGTGACTTTGTTCTTAATTTATACTTCTTTTTTTAACAAATCTATGCTATTATGATAATCTTGTAGAAAAATGGGTTAAAGATTTAAGCGACTTTTGTAGTCCTAATCGCAATATGTTGGGACGCCATAATAAATGTTTCTTAAATTCTTTAAGTTGTATGGCTTCTTCTTACTGCTTCTAAAACAGTCATAGATATTCGCCAAAAAATTGAATGTTATCAAACTTTTCAATCAGTTTTAGCCTTCTAAATATTTAAACATAATGAACCAATTGCGATTAACAGACTCAAATACATTTGAAACTTCGGAGTGGTGGAAAACTTTGACTGTGTGTGCGGAAATACTGTAAAACATATCTCTCTTAGACATGGTGTATGATAAGAATTATATTATAAAGATGCTCCTTCTCTTAATTCTAGAAAGATTCAAACTTGCAACACGAATTTTCTTTTCAACTGTGGGCTGCGGAGGGTGTGTTATTTTCCTTGCGCCGAACGAGTGAACACGTGAACTCAGGAAGGCTTTTGGAGAGTCGGATTCTGTGAGGAGAAGCGGTAACTTCGACCCTTGAGAATAGTAAGCTCTTCGAGCTTCGACCTAAGTAGAAGTGGTATTGATGTATATGGGTCCATTCTATCGTTGTCTCCATGCTTCCCTGCGCTGAAGAACCATGTTTTGAGGTGTCACTCGCTATCGCTGAACCACATGGGAAAGGTACAGAATGACACATCTAATATTAACTTGTAATTTGGACAAAAACCACGTCATTTAATCGTCTCATTATGCCTACCAGATTTAGTTTTGCTGTGCATCAAAAATGCCCCACTATTGCTAGTACTAGATGGGAATATGGAAGATTTTCTGGGGTTTGTTTTTAAAAGATTCCCCCAAAAGCGTTTCCTTTCACATTAAATTATCCTTTTTGGCCTGTTCTGCCTGTTGTTATTGACATGCTATGGATTCCTCTGTGTGTTATCTTTTGTGTGACGGTCACAACATGTACTCATTACATATCATCCATTCACTACCACACCTGGGGTATGGCTTAGGTTTTCTAGCTTCTTCATACCAATCTTGTCTATGTATGAACTGTATATTTTCTTTTTTTTTCATGTAGTCTAGAGGTTCTCTGCGAGTCAAAAACTAATGAAGTGACTTGATGACCCGTGTTCAGCTGTTGAAGACGAGCTGGTGAGCATTTTAAGCTCAATGTCCTGAAAGAAAAACAATAAAATTTCCACAAAAATCAGGCTGTGGGGAGCTATTTCGTGGTGCAATGGGAACAAGCCGTTTACGACATTTGTTGATGACATGGACCATTTAATGTACAATAGAGGTACTTAAAGTCGTTTGTTACCTCAAAATAAGGGAATGTATAGGTGAAAGTCCCTTGGAGTATTTCAACACAAGAACTCTGCTCCATGCCATAGCTGCAAAATTCGGTGAAATGGTGCACAGAAAAATGGCGTTCAGCGCGTGCTCCATGCGGTGAAAATTCTCTCAGACATGAATCCTATAGAGAGTTTATGGTGCATACTCAAGGATGAAATACATAAACAGCCCATTACGACCAAACAACAACTTATAGAACGTCTTATTGAAGTTTGGTTTCGATCTCCGCGAATTCAAGAAATGTGCAGAACTTTGATCACTGGCATGCCAAGACGTGTTAAAGCACTTATTCATGCAAAAGGTGGCCAAACTGCTTATTAAACAATATATCATATACAACACCATCATATAGCACCCAAATAAATGTTTTTTTTTATCAATTAACTTTATTTTTTTTACCCTTTTGTTGAAAATTTGAATTTTTTTGAAAAATCCATAATAATTGTGCCAGTACTGTATATATATACCGTATATATATATATATATACGGTATAAATATATATTTATTTATACAGTCGTCCCTCGTAGAACGCGGTCTTGCTATACCGCGTTTGGTAAAAAGATAAAAAGAAAAATTAAAACTACAAAAACACAAAAAATAAAAAAAATTCTGTAATACATACATATGTTAAATGTAATGTAATAAATATCGTACTAATTAACTAGTCAATAAAATATGTTTATATACTCTACTGTAAATAGCAATGAATCTGTAAATTTATTCAATTATTATTAAAGATAAATAAAATACTGCTGCTATTCAATTCACCTTATACAAAGATAAAAATTTTAAAATTAATGAATCCTTGGTATAAGAATCTCAGCCACGTCGCCTATACGCGGGGGGGTCAGGAACCTTAACCCCCGCGTTCTATGAGGGACGACATGTATTATATATAATATATATATAATAATAGTATATATATATATATATTATATATATATATATAATATATATATATATATATATATTATATATATATCATATATATATATATAATATATATATTTATATATTATATAGTTATAATATATAATGGTTTTTTTGTTTGTGTGAGTACTTAGAATTCTAATGGTAAATTAAGTTTGAATAGGCCAAGTATGTGTGGTTGTAATATATGGTCTATCTGAGGGCTACGTTGAAGAGTAGATTTTCTGGGAAAAATCTAGATATTTTGGATAGGTTGAGTAGGAGCTTCAGATTGAATGGTGTTGGGAACCTAATGTTGCATAGGTGATTGAAAAGGGAATTGCTATAACAGGGTGACTTGGGGTGATGGGAGAAGATGAGAATTATTTGGGAAGGGTGTTTTGATTTCTGCTGAGGAGAGAGGTTAATTGTGTGAGTCAACACTTTTCCTTCAAACACAAAGAGATTCATACCAAGCCGAAAAGTATGATTGATTTTGTGTTGGTGAAGATGCTGAAGTATGTGCTGGATGTTAAACTAAACCAGTGAGGGGGAGCTGGCTAGGGATGAGATTATCGGATCATTATGTTGCTTTATATATGATTATAAGTTAGTGGAGGCCTGGATGAAGAGTAAAGAGATAAGGAAGGAAGTGGGAAGAATTAAGAGTGAGAAATTAAGTTAACAATGTAATAAAGAAAAGTATGTAAGGACTCTTACAAATAAATCGGTTGGAATATGAACAAGATGAATCTGAATAAATCTGGAGGCAAATGAAGGAAGCCTTTGTTAGTAGTGCAAGAGAAGTATGTGGTTGTGCTAAAGTAGGAAGTAAGAATGCCAAGAGGAAGTGGTGGAAATTGTGGGATGAATAGGTGATGCAAGCGGTTAAAAGTATATAAAAAAGTGTTGTTGAATGTGCTAAAAGCCAATGATGAGGTCTCAAAAGAAAGATGTTTGGAATTAAATAAAGAGTAAAAATGGAAGATTAAAAGTTGCACACGGAGGAGGAAAAACTGAGGTAACTGAACAATGAAAATTTCCCAATCCATGGGGAGGACTGTGGGTGGGGCCTCGGAAAAGCTTCCCGGAACCCCGCGTCCGAGCCCAAAGATGAAAAATAATAGCCGCGCACCACACGACACAGTCACGGAGCTCAGGATTATGCGCCCAAGTGCGGGACAACCTCTTCGGTGGTTGGGCAAGGTTCTGGTCCCCCACAATAGGCAGCTCGGAGAAAGACGAAAATAACAGGGTTTTTTCTCTGTACCCTCACGCACGAAGGCTCTGAGGTTAGTGCTGTTGGGTGTTGCCTATAGTATTGTCTTGTGTAGTAGTTTTTTTTTTGTGAAAGATGGGTAGAGATGGTGAAGGTAGTGGTGGTACAGTAAGAGAGAGTAGAAATTGTTGAGGTATATGTCGTTCGTGTCCAGGGTTTGATGGTGAAGCAAATACAAAGGTGTCTGATATGTGGAAAAAGAAGTGAAGGTATGGTATGACGTATGTGGTGAAGAGTGATAAACCTATGGGTGAGATTATGTTGAGTTTGGGGGCCAAGGTATTTGAATGTGTTTGTGATTTGGATTGGAAGTGTTTGAGTAAAGAAGAAGGTATGAATTTGATTTTAGAAAAGTTGAATGAAAAATATGGGAAAGATAAGCAGAGAGAGACATACGACAGAATGTGAGTACTTTTATGTAAAATGGAAAAATGATGAATCAATGAGGGAATATGTGAATAAGTATGAGTTGGTGGAACAGAAGTGTAAGATTGTGGGTAAAGTAGATATGAAGTGTGTACATCTATTGGAGGGAGAAAATGTTGGTACTAATCAAAGGCAGATGATATTGGCTTATTGCGGTAAAGGAGAGTGGAATTTTAAAACTATTAGGGATGCATTGGTGAACGTTTGTGAGGGATTAGGAAAAAAGAGTGATGATAGAGTGAAGGTGGCAGAAGAACCAGGCAGTGGCTGTTATGGAAGGCAGAGGTGTCAAAGGAGAGATGGTGATGGGGTCTAATAGTGACAATGCTGAATGGGTAGATGGTAAAAATCTGAATGTCAGGGATCAAAGGTATGAATGTCAGGGAGTGTATAATATGCACATCAAAGTTCCATTTCGCATACAACTGTCCTAGGAATCTGGATAATCAGTGGGATGTTAGTAAAGGAGGTCAAGGTGCAGGTGGGTCATTCCATGACAGATCACCACAGGCCTTTAACCACTACATCTCAGATTTTGATGATTTTTGGTGTATGGGGTTATTTTATAGCCAAAACCCACTGGTGCAAATCTTAGGCTTCTACGACTAATAGTTTTTGAGTTATAGGGGGGTAACAAACCCATTTTAAAAAATGCATTTATCTTCCTCAAGATATGTTTAAAATATAACATGATATATATGGTTGGAATCAGGAAGGAATAAGGAATTTAAATATATTATCAAAAGTCTTATAAATATTAATAAAAAAAAAGCAATTAACATTTAAAAAATATTTTCCCCCCTTACCCCCACTAGGATTATGAAACCGACCAAATTTTTTTTTTCTTAAAATTTTGATCCATATGCCTTAAAAAAATGCAATAAAAACAATGGGTATAGACCATTTATTATGCTCAACTGTCAATAAAAAATGATCCAGTAAAGCAATTTTTTTAGGGAAAATTTTACAAAATTTAATACAAATTTTTTTTTTTTTTGAATGTATCCATTAGGTTTATTATCTTAGTCTTATACACATGAATATGGGAATACACTCACTTTTTATTGTTTTTATGGGTACCTAGTTGCTAAACTTAAGATTAAATGAGGGTACCTTAGAAATATAGAACCAATGTCCCACCGAGGTCATTTTGCTAAAACTACAATGTTATTGATTGTCAGTTTTATTTTAAGCAAGGAGTTTGCAGAAAGTAACCTTCAATGTTCTAGTAGGTATTTTAAATCATAATAATATAATTAATACATAAGTTCAATGAAGTAGAGCCTAGTATTGCTTAATGGCTGTACAAAGATTTAATTATTACTGTAATTTACCTAGTTACAGTCACATTTTTTAAAGATATTTAGTTTGCACATTCCACACTATATCTGATACCTACTTAAATCTATCTTAAATATGTTTTATTTTTTTAAATATTATAAATTATTTTAAAAATATTTAGAATAAAAATGCCTAAAGAACATTGCGAAAATCCTCTTAAGAAACATGGAAAACTTATCTTTAAAGAATTAAGGCCAATTAGTAAACAACTGTTTATTGCCTGCAAAGGCATTTTAGAAAAGGGTACCCATTTGTGCTGCAACTGTCGAAAAGATATTTCAAAAAATCCAGCTATTTTATTCGAAGATGAAAGCAGTTCCTCCGAAAGCACCTCTTCACCAGATAGATCCCCAATGGCTGGAAGCTATTGTGTTGATAAAAGTCCAAAATGTGGATATAGGATCAGTTTTGAAAGACCTTGGCGTATCTCCAATGAAAAGTCATATTTCATTTATTTATGCAAAGGTATATTGAAATAACTTGCAAAGTCTATATGTAATAATGTGTCTACACAGTTACCTACCTACTCATGTTTAGAATTATTAGCCACCTAGACTATGAATCTATTATTTGTTTAAGATTCTGTGCCTTCAACTTCCAAAGGCAAAAAGGTTTTAGAAACTGTAGAAAAAGCAAGAACATCTCTTAAGAGGAAACTGGAAGAGACAATTAATCAAAAAATTCCAAATCCTTCAAAAGAAAATAAAAAAAGAACCTGAATTGAAAAAGTATAAAACGACCCCATTTGAAAAATATTCCGAAAAAATGAACAAAATACTGTTAAAAAAGGATTTTTAAATTGCACTTTATTTCCAATGCCTACTTTAATTCCCAAATAAATTTTGATTGTCATTTTTCATCTAATTATTTTTACTTTAAAATATAATAATTTCCTGAAATATAACTAGATATCATTAATTGCTCATAATCCTAGCATGCAGAAAAGTTGAAGATTATACTTTATATATCTTTAAAGGCTGAAGAACATCCCTAATTTTTAGGTTATTTATTTCAAGACAATATTGTCATGAAATAAGTAACCTAAAATTTAGCCATGTATACATATGTACATCCCGTTAAATAGTGATAGATTAGGTTTAAGTTCTAAAATTCAAATGGAATCTTTATAAATTATCAGATATTTTACTATACAAGCAAATGTAGATATATTGTTTCATTGAAATTTTCAAATTTAGTATATATTTTAAAAACAGTACAGGTCTTTAGAAATTTTTTTTGTATTATAAATTAAAACGATGAACATCAATAATCAAAAAATGATGAGAGAAACAAAGACCATGAAAAGGATCATGAATACTACATAATTTAAAAATAATAATAAAAAATCATGGATTAAATACAATGGAGTTAAAGTAAATTTATATTTCTACTTTTGCAAACTAAGTTTACTTTCTTTCAAAACCTATTATAGATCTATGCAATATATCCTTTTTTCAGATTTGAAGATCTTATGAAGGAGCTAGTCAAATCTTTCACTGAAACGGACTCTTATGACCGAAAATTGCAAATATTAAGCACATCTCCATACTCCCATAGAAAAACGAAGGAAATATTTCAAACGACTGACTATATAGTAAAGAAGAGTCGAAAACTTAAGAAAGAATTTGGCATCATTCCTGAAATCCCAACCACTTCAAAAGGAAAGGTTCTTGCAAATGAAACAAAAGAGTCTGAAACTTTTTTCAAAAAGATGACATAAGTAGTTTTTTTTCTGGAAAGAAAGACTGCTTAAGTGTTAGGAATATAAATACTGGTAGAAAGGAGCTGGTTCAAAATAGGCTTATTCTTATGAACTTAAAAGTGTTATGTATCCTATAAAGAGGATCCCTTATCCCCCAAAATCGGATTTTCATCATTTGCTGGTTTAGGCCCAAAGTTTTGTCTTAGCTGGAACATCTGGCACCCATTCTGTTTGTTTGTGCACATATCACCAGAATGTCAAACTGCAAATATCGGCTCTAGGAAGCCGTAATATAACCTATAAGCAGCTCAAGGAAAAATGTGTGTGCAGCTTAGAAAACAGAAAATGTATGATGCATTTGTGCCAGGAATGTCCTGGAGAAATTGGTGTGAAGGAATTCATTGAAACTATTGAGCACCTTGTAGATGTAGAAGAAAAATATAAACAGTGGGCGACAGTGGACAGATGCACTTTGTTGGAAAAAACAGAAGACTTCTAAGATTTTAGTACTTCACTGAGTAAATGAGTATATAAATTAACAAGACACCACTATATTTCAAAATCTCAAGGATTTTTTCTTCAAAATCTAAAAAGCAATGTTCTCGTAAATGAAAATAATATTGTTGGATTTTTCAGGGAATTTTCTTTTATTACACAGGATGAAGCCCAAGGTTTTCATTGGAAAAATTCCTAATGTACTGTACACCCATTTGTAGTTTACTACAGGAAATCAGATGATGATGAAATTACCCATAAAAGTTTCTGTTTTTTATTCCCAAACACAAAGCATAGTACATCTATGGTGTACACTTTTATATCTACTCTAGTACCTGAAATTAAGTGCTTTATATCAGAATTGAACAAAATTTATTACTTCAGTGATGGTTGCGCTGAACAATATAAAAACAGATATAATTTCTTAAATTTATATTATCACAAGATGGATTTTGGATTTTGATCTAGACTGTGAGTGGCACTTTTTTGCCCCTTCAAATGGAAAAAGTGCTTGTGATAGAATTGGAGGAGTGGTGAAAAGGATGACTGCTAAAGCTAGCCTACAAAGACCCTTTTAAAATCAGATATTAACTCCCGAGGACATGTATAAATTATGCAAACTAAATTTTGCAGAAAATAATAGTTTTTTTTTTATACTTCTAGTGAAGAAATAGAGGAGAAAGAAAATTTTTTCGCAACCAGATTCCAAAATGATCTATCAATTCTTGGAACCCAAAAATTGCATAAAATAATCCCAGTCAGCAATGGTAGAGTTAAAATCTATGAAACGTCAGATGCTGATGAAGGAGAGGAAAGAATCATACTAAAGAATTCAAAAAAAGATAAGGTTCAAGATTTGCTTACCCCATAATGCGGAGACTATGTCATTTGTAAATATGATAAAGTTTGGGTGGCATTCATCAGCTCTTACGATGAAGAGTTTGATGATTTTAAATTACATTTTTGTAACCAAGAGGATATAATAAATATTATCCTGAAATAGAAGACTCTCGCCATTTGGACCAAAAAAATAACTTGAAAATATTGGGAAATCCATCCTTAAAATTAGGAACTCAAGGGATCCAATATTGCTTTAAAACAGAAGAAATAAAAATTATGAAATGAACAAAGGTATTATTTACCTTGTTACAGTAATTTATGTACAACTTCAGATTGAGTTAATATTTTAAATCAATATCTAACAGTCTACATTGGTTATTTTTGTGCAATTTTCATTAATACTATGTATTTTAAAATGAGTTTTTATAAATTTTTATATTGTTTCAAGTTATACACACATTAATATTAATTATTTTGCAAATTTTAACTTTATTATCTTTCATTTTAAATGGATAATATTTTCAAGGTTGAAATTTAGGTATATAGCAAAATCCTTCACATTTTAATTGAAATTTTGTAAAAATTTTCCCTAAAAAATTGCTTTACTGGATTCATTTGTATCGACTATTAAGCATAATAAATGGTCTATACCCATTGTTTTTATTGCCTTTTTTTAAGGCTTATGGATCAAAATTTTAAGAAAAAAAATATTTGGTCAGTTTCAAAATCCTAGTGGGGGTAGGGAGGGAAAATATTTTTTAAACGTTAATAACTTTTTTATATTAATATTTATAGGACTTTTGATTATATATTAAATTCCTTATTCTTTCCTGATTCCAACCATATATAACATGTCATATTTTAAACATATATTGAGGAAGATAAATGCATTTTTTAAAATGGGGGTTTTTGCCCCCTCAAAACTTTACCCTCTATAACTCAAAAACTATTAGTCGTAGAAGCCTAAAATTTGCACCAGTGGGTTTTGGCTGTAAGATAACCCCAAACACCAAAAATCATCAAAATTTGAGAGGTAGTAGTGGTTAAATATATTTTTTTTTTTTTGTGATGATCTGTCATGGAATGACCCAGGTAGAGGACAACAAGTGATGAATATGGCAAGTAAGAAAACATGTAGTGAGAGGATATGGAAGACCAGTGTATAAGGATGAAAGAGGTAAGAAACGGGTATTCTATGGGAACTGTAGTGAAAGGAAGGATGTAAGAACTAACTGGATGGTAAATGAGATATATGGTAGGAGTATAGTGAGTGTGTGAACAGAAGGAATAGATTTGGATATATGAAGAAGTGTTACATATGTGGTTCTGAGTATCACTTATGGAAGTTTGTAATATGAAGATGACTGATATATGTGACCATAGTAGTAGAGAAGAGTACTAATAGGAGTAGAGGGAAGAAATTTAATAAATATGTGCGGAGGGATGATAGAGTGCAACCTAGGGATATGTGTAGAGGAAATAGTAAAGGTGGTAGTTCGGTACATTTGAGTGAGAATGCTTATCATGATGTGTTAGACGAGTCTAAAGGAGATAGTGCTGTGAATGGAGAGAATAATGTATGAGAAAAGGTGGTGAGCTTGTGCGTTGTTGAAAGGTATACGAATAGTGCGAAAGAGAAGACAGAAGAGGAAGCAGTATGTAGTGGACAGGGATAGAAAAGTTGAGAAGTCGATGATACATGAAGGAGGATGATGGCGATGTGTTTGTGTGTAAAGATAAAAAATCTTGTCTAAAACTTTCTCTTTCTTTCTTTCTTCATCTTCCTTCTTCTTCCCAAGACTGGAAGTAAGGTGCGCAGCATGCATCAGAAAAGAAAAGCAGAAGAATATGACAAAGGTCGAAAAGAAAGCCCAGCCTTACCGCCCCTTCTGTACCATTAATTAGTAAGAACTCGTTGCAATCAGAAAATTCACCCTGGAGCTTCACGGGACCACGCGACGGGATCCTCAACTATGGTAAAATCGTACAAGTGTATAGGTTCAATTTTACCCCTGGCCAGGGCGGAACACAACCATACCCCTTACAACACCCCGCCATTCTCTCCTATCATGACACCTTTCTTCTCGCCTCTGCAACACTCAAATTCCTTTTATTTTAACCATTTTCCTTTACATAGAACTCAATCCACCTTTTTTCTTCGGTCTCATCCCCGCCGGTTCCCAACACACTCACCAACTATACATCCGCTTAACCAACCGACCTATCATTCATCCTTTCCAAGACCAAACCATCTCAAATACTTTCATTTATTCTCTCGTTTAACCCCTTTCTTCACACCCATCAACTCCCTAATGCGTTCATCCTATTTTGCTTCTAGAATTCTTCTCAACTTCAGCACGCACGCCTCAAGATTGTCCAATCTGATACACATCTGACTTTTAGATCTATACTTTCTTATTCCAGACATAGTCTCACTACTAATACAATAAACCAGGTAACAACAAATTACAATCATGCAGACCCTGAGCGACACTCCAGACTTAAGTCCTTTTACATTTACCAAGGATTTATTGCACCGACCACCTTTCCTGCCATTCCACAACTTTCCTACACAACCTCTGCATAATCCGTTCCCCTTTCATCCAACACATACCCCTAAATATTTAAACTTCAGACACTTGTTCCAGCTGCTCACCATCTAACATAACTTCACACTGAGGGCTATCCTCACTCACAACCATAACCTTACTCTTATCTACGTTTCTTTCAAACCCCTCCTTTTACACACCCTGCCAAATCTCTCTACCAATCTTCTCAAACTCTCTTCAGATTCGCCACAAAGAACCAAATCATCCGCATATAATGGGAACGGTATCCTTCATCATCTCCATTCTCCATCTTCTAACACATTTCCTGCCACATCCACCTCTAATTCCTTTCCTCCCAGTCTTATGGGAATGATAAAAGGTGATGAAGAAGAATTAGGAATCTACAGCTTATCTGTGAGAATAAAAACGCTTTTCTTTAAAAGGAGACAAGTAATAGAATCTATTGAAATTCGAAAACTTTTCATTGAAATGAAAGTTCTTGATAGTGAAAAATCCTTAAGAATATGACATGAAACATGGGAAGAATGACCAATAATAAATGTCAGACTTGTATGAAATCTACACATATCAAAACTAACAAATCAATCATCAGTGATTAAAATTATTCTTACTTCTTACTGACAAACTAAATCAACAAAACAAAATTACAAAGAATTTTCTCACTTAATAAATTTATTGCAACTCTATACAATAAGCTCATAGAAAAATAATTACCTACCTATAGAAACTTCAAAAGAGTTTTCTCTGAAATGTTCAAATAGAAAGCGTGACCATTCACTTCAGACATCATCTTACTTCCATTTTTCCGTGATATTAAGGATGGAATACTCCACGGAAAGAGGTTAAGTATTGATGAGAAATTCGTCAATTTTCACAACCAATGCTAATATACAAGAATTACCATTAAATTCAAGGAAATAACTACATTTTTATTTAAACATTAAAGCTAAAATCAAAAATGTAAATAACACATTTAATATATATATATATATAATATAATATATTGATATATAATAATTATATATATATATATATATATTATATATATATTATACTTTATATTATATACTATATACTATATATATATTTAAATATATATATACTCGGTATATTTATATATTTATATATATTATATATATTATATACATAATATATATATATATATATTAATATATATATATATATATATATACTTATATATTATTATCATAATAATAGCTCATGCTTATTATCTGTGACTAATGTAGCCAAAGTCAAATTTTTTTTTCATAATTTAAATTATCGAACAAAATGTACAACACCGTGCATAGCAAAAAAAAAAAAAGATTGAACTTTTTACTCTCTATATTTATATAACTTTATTACAGCATGTTTTGCATTAAATTTTGTTTATTGATATAATCATTAAGTAATAAAATAAAATATACTAATTATAAAACTTGGTTAGGGTAAGTAAGGTTATGTTAGGTTACATAGATTTATGGTTGTTCCTTTTTTAATATTTTTAAAAGGTGTGAAGCCTCTTTTATTACAATGCAGTTTTTTTTAAAAATTTTTGGGGGGGAAAAAAATTTATTCCCAAAAATAACCATAAATGTTCAGATTCATGAATGGATATGGATAAAACCACTTCTCAGATAATACCATGAATCCTATTATATATATATATATATTATTATATATATATATATATATAATACTTATATATATATATATATAATATATATAATATATATATTATCATATAATATAGTACTATATATATGTGAGATATATATATATATATATATATATATATATATATATATAAGCTGATATAACATAATCCTATAATTATTTGCGCAATTTGTACGAAACTGTAACTGTGACTAGTAAGGAAATATAGCCAAACCTCACAAGGCTAGCGTAACAACCTGAACCTCCTAAGTTTTATGATCACAAACTGGTATAATAATTGAAAATTAATTGTTAGGTTTTAAGTTAGGTTAGGTTAGGTTAGGTTATAGGTTAAATTGTATATCTCCTCGGTAGTCACATTACAGTTTCTACAAATTTGCCCCCTATCTATATACTATATATAATATATTTATATATAATATATATATGATATATAATATATATATATATAATTATAATATATATTATAGTATATTATATATAAATATATATATATATTGATATATATATATATTCATATATACTACACGTGCCTATGGAATTTAACACCGTCGTCCAGAAGTATGGTTCCAGTGAGACAACTCGGACAGACATCATAGGCTCCACATACGAAACTTAGGCGAGTAGATAATCAGACTACGCACCGGTCACACAATAATAGACAGAGTTTAGCTTACTTATTCAGTAATCTATATATTTATCATCGTATGAAGTTATTATTTTTTTACGTTCTTATTCTTTATCAAATCATTCTCAGTGCATGAAGTATAAGTTACGTGGATGAATTAGGTTCTCATAAGTGTCTAGGTGTGAGAGTGAGTGACGGCCGATGTTGGCATAATGTTTTAACAAATTTTTGATTATTATATATAATACTATATATATATATATATATATAGTATAATATTATATGTATAATCGATACAAATTTACAAAATCTCCTATATTTTTATACCTATATTAACTTAAACACTATAAATTTATATATATATATAAATGATGATATTGTAGTAGTAGTAGTAGTAAATAATAAAATGTATCTTGTGAAGCAACGTTTTCACATAAAGCCACCATTCATATTAAGAGAATTAATTAGATTTATTATACAAAAAATTGCAAATTCAAAACATTCCAAGTAATTTACTCTCAATATATAAATACCAAATCAATGAATTATTCGTAAATGTTTATTGTAAAAAACTAAAGGGAGACAATCGTTAAGTGGGTGAGTTTTCTCTTGTGGTCCAGCCTCCAGAAAACGCAGGGTACAATCATCAGCGATCTTATGAAGGAGAGCTTCTTCACATCACAACAATATCCCAGCTCTGTCAACAATCTTCTTTCTGCACTAATAATTTGTTCTTTAAGAGCAATGTATTTGGCATCGAGGATAACAGGGTCAAACATCCTGAAAAGAACCAAATCTATAACAATATGTACTACGCCTACTGATAGAGCAAAGAAATATGTAAACTGATCATGAATTAAACAAGACCTAAGTATATGTATATACACTTTTGTCACCCACGCCTCCCCTCCTACTAGAAAAAGGGCGACCATCGAGAATACTCCCGCCACCCAGATGGCCAGGCCAGCCTGAGCCCAGAGATTTCATTAACTTAAGGTACTAGAAATTGTGCCTGAGTTCCGCTAAAGCAGGGGATCTATAATGAGATGTTTTTGCGTTCTCAATTGCTTGGGAATGGCATCTTTGGCAGTAGAATTGAAAGAGAATTGATAAAATGAGGAATGAATGATTTTTCAGGAAGGGGTTAAAGTTATATGCGATGTCGCCTATAATGCAGGGGGTCAGGAACCTAACCCTCACATTCTACGAAGGGACGACCTGTGTGTATGTTTCGTATATTATAGTATATATAGTATATATATATATAATTATTATATATATATAATAGTATTATATAATTATAATATAATATATATATAATATATATATATATATATAATCAAACTTTTTTTTGTTACTCTCCTAGTAAGCAATAGAACAACTTAAAAAGGCATCTCGACTTCATAGGCTGGTAAATTTTGACAGTAAATCTCTCTCCAAGAGACGCACCAACCCAGAATAAAAAAAAACACACCCGCATTTATACTGACTCTAAAGCACATACAACTACACTTCCTCCCACCTGACACCATTACAAACACATTCCATCACCAAATTAACTCAGAACGATTTCCGTAGTCCAAATAACACCTTACTCAAAGAACATCCACCAAAAGTATCCCATACTGAACAAACTATGGACTAACAGACATGAGTAATGTTGTTACATCCCCACTCTGGGCACCACAATGCTCCTTCCCCCCCCTGTTCAAGATGTCCCTCCCAAACAAACAACAACAACACAAAACATCTCTTAATAAATTGCTATGATTTTGTAAATATGGTCTACAATAGTGGCAGAATTTCTCGGGTCACCCGCTTCTCATAGGAGGGTATCGTCTGCAAGGTAAGAGTATATATTTAAATATAATATGGCATTATGATGTAGATGTACGCTGGGCAAATGCCAGTGGGCAGGCATTTATAAATGGGCATTTGTCCAGGCATTTGCCCATTTCATAATGCCTGCCCAAAACTGGGCATGTGTATAAAATATTTTTATCCGGAAAACTATTGATTAATTATGACAGCCGATTTAAAAAAAACAACATTTAAAAACAAAGTTAATGCTTTTTTCGCATATATATATATATATACATATAATATTATAATATATAGTATATATATAAGTAATAGAAAAGTCATACTCTATATATATTATATATAATAATAATATATATATATATATATATACTATATTATACGTATATATATATACGTAAATATTTATATTTATATATTAGTATATATTATTAATATATATATATATGATATATATATATATATATATATATTATTATATATATATATATAATATAATATATATATATAGTATATATATATAAACACAGTTGTCCCTCGTATGACGCTGTCTATAGAAACGCATGGCTTGCTAAGCTGCGGGTTGGTAAAAGTAAATGAAAAATTTAAAATTACAAAATAAAATTAAATTCTGGAATACAAAGCATAAATGTTTGGAAAAGATAATATAAAAATTAAAATTAAAATTGCAAAAATAAAATTAAAATTGCAATTCATTAGTCATACAGTTAAAATGAAAATAAAACGAATGGCAATGCTGGCAATAGGCTTTTTACTGTAACTCTTTGCACTCGCATTGATAGCGTTTGTATATGCTTCTCTCGCTGAAATATTAACAAATTTTATACTGTGTGTAACAGTATTTTTTTATAAATATTGTTTTTATCTACGCCAACCAACATACCACAACCAAATTCTAAAAAAAAAATGCATAGATTGACCTATCACTGGAAGAGGAAATAAAAATTTTAATTTAATTAGAGCTGGCTCTTCTATAACAACTGTATCATGTAAATACGGGAGAAATGAATCGACAATTCGAACAATTAAAAACAAAGTAAAAGAATTAAGAACGCATTCATACTAGGAAGATCTTTAAGTGCATCTAAAATGACAAGCCGTCTGCGAGATGATACGTTGGTTAAAACTGAACAGGCATTAAATATCTGGCTCGAAGACATGAATCGAAAACGAGTGCCTTGCGGCGGAATAACGTTAAGAACAAAGGCCTTTACTCTATATGATAAGTTTAAAAATCGAAATACACAAAGTATAAATTTAGCCAGAATAAGATTGATAATTTCAAAAAGCCGTTTTGTTGCTTTAAAAATATTCGTGAATGGGCGACAGGAGAATCGACGTCCACAGATAATGAAGCAACAAGAACTTTTTCAGCATGATTTAGATTTGCTGGGAAAATGAAATGCCATTTCTAAAGAATGAAAAGCGACGGCCCCAGGCTTCAATAGCAGCAAAGGATCGCGTGACAATATTATTTTGCTGCAATGCAGCTGGCCACTTAATAAAGCCTGGCTTCCTTCATAAGTCAGCAAAAACCTACTTTGTATGATAGGAAAAAATAAAAATCTTTGCCAGTCTTCTGGCAGTCCAATAAAAAGGCTTGGGTCACAGTTGATTTATTTAAAGACTGGTTTCATAAGTGTTTTGTTTCAGAAGTCAAGAGTTACCTTGAAAATAAAGGAATGCCATTTAAAGGGTTGTTAATACTTGACAATGATGGCTGTCATCCAGAAGGGCTTAAAACTGCCAATGAGAATGTCGAAGTTGTATTTGTTCCAGCCAATACTTCAATTCTTCAAGCTTTAGATCAAGGAGTGAATCGCTGTTTCAAAGCTAATTACATAAAGATAACATTCACACGGATTTGTAATTTTCTTGAAGAGGATTCGAATGCAAACGTCATGAACTGGAGAAAATCTTTAAATATTGCAGACTGTGTAAATTATGTTAAGGAGGCAATTGATCAAATTAAACCACACTCGGTTAACGCTTGCTGGAAAAATTTATGGAGTGAATGCATTACAGATTTTCAAGGATTTTCAACTGCAGAAGATGAAGTTTCAAACATTGTTGCAATTGCTCATCACGTTGGTGGTGATGGATTTGATGGCCTCCATCAAAAAGAAATTTAAGAAATAATTGAAGGGAATAAGGAGACATTAACGAATGATGTGTTGGCTGAACTTGTTAATTCAGTTTCTGATACTGAAGATGACGATGAAAAAAATGCTGTAGTAAATGATTGGGATTAATCACATCATAGGTGAGACTGTGGTTTTCGTATGACAAAACAGTTAAATAATTTCATTATCGTCAAAGATCCTTCAAAATTAAAAGAGAAATTGAAAAATGATTTAAAACCATATGAAGAAATATTTGGTGAGCTAAAAAGGCAAAGCGTCAATTGCCGATAACGATGTAATTCTCAAAAAGCAGCCTATGCAAATTACAGATTCGGAAGCCGGCCTTCATTCCCACTCCTTCAACTTCATTTACCACTTTGAAAAAAATATTTTAGTGGCAATTGGATTAACTTTAAAATTTTATATTACAAGTCCTTTAGACTATTCAATTAATATAAAAAAATATTATCTCCAAATTATAAAGGTTTATACAATTGTAATATTTTTTTCATTTAAAAAACCTTTTTTTTGTTTCAACTATTTTAATGTGTACAGGACTGTACTGTAATGTAATAAATATCTACTAAATAAACTAGTAATAAAATATGTTTAATATACCATACTGTAAATAACATTATATGTACAAAAGAAATTTATCTTCAATTAATTTAAGGATAAAATAAAAAATACAGCTGAATATTTTATTCACCTTATACATAGATAAAAATTTTAAAATTAATGATTTTTTTTCAGGGAGTTAAAGTTATATGACGATGTCGGCCTAAATAACGCGGGGACGTCACTAACCGCTAACCCCAACGTTCTACGAAGGGACAACTATATATATATATAGTATATATAATATATAGTATAGTATATATATATAGTAATATAATATAGTATATATATGTATAATATATATATATTTATATATATATATTATTTATATAATATATATATATATAAATATATTATATATATATAATAAAAGTATAAAGCCCTTTAAATGCCCAAATTGGACAAATGCCCCAGATAAATGCCCAGGGCATTTGCCCAATTCTTAAGTGCCAGGGCATTTACCCATCACTAGGCATAGAATGGTTTCATGCAAGCTAGTACAACATAATAATGAATTTTGTCATTACAGAAACTAAAACAATTTCTGGGAAAAGTAAAATAAAAGAAAAGAAACGTATGTGCTATATGAAATCTGATTATGCATTAAAAACTAATGCAGTCAGGCCCCAAGATTTACTTTAAAAAGAACAATTTCATTGTTTAAATTAAGCAAAGATTTTGGATACATAAAGGACATACCAGCCATTTCTGAACTGCTTCATATGTTTGAACACATTAATCACATTTCTTATTTCTGTTTGACCCATTTCTATCTTTGAAGCAAGAGTAATACAAGCCATTGCAGTAATTTCCATGGGATATTTTACAAGAGATTTTGCATAGTAAAATCTTTGGAATAGAACCTGCCCTGTTGCCATAGCAACCTGAAAAAAAAAAAAAAAAAAAAAACTTCCATTACTTCATATTATCTTTTAACTTTGATTGTGAATTAAAATTTATGTTCTGTATAATAATTTTCGTGAAACTTTTTATAGTGTGTACTAAAAAATTCTTTACTACAAAAATTTTATACAAATTAGTAAAACTTTGAATCTTAGTTATAGAGACAAATCATAGCATGCTCTAAATACTTTGTAATCAAGCATAAAAAAAAAACAAAAAAAAAACTGACAAATCTTTTAGAAAAAAAAAAGTTATAGACACGCTAAGTATTAAAGAATCCTATAAAAAACAAATTCAGAACTTATTTAAATGTAGAAAAAAAAAAATCAAACTTTTATCACTAGGTGACACTGTTGCTCATTTTATTCGAAAATGTAAATTTAAAAATTTTTTTTGGACTTCAGTTACATTGTTAATACATAAATGACAAGCCCCTTTTTTTTTTTGAGTATTTTTTTTTTAGATTTTAATAAAAAAATCTGTTTAGAGGCCCTTACTGTAAATAATTACCTTAATTTTTTATAATTCTTGATAACTATTTTAATTGACTCTATACTGTGATTTTCATTAAATCTATGGTAAATATTTAAAGTAGGGGTGGGCCTCTAAATATTTTTATAAAATTCATAGCATAAACTCTTAAAAAAATAGTAATGAAGAATTAAAACAAAAAATCATGGAAATCAGTCTCTTTAGGGGAAGAAAATTACGAGCCTCTCTAATTTTTGGAATTTTCCCATAGTTTTTTCTTATAAAAAAAAAAAAATGAACAGGCTTTCAGGTCAGTTTAGGACCATCCTAGTTCAGGTTATGGATAAGGATTTGTTATCATAAGACAAAGAATTTACTATGTGTTACTTAATCAAAAACATCATAACCTGAACTAGTAGGTTCCTAAACCGAGACCTAACCTGGATGGGTTGGTGATTTTTTTGATTTATTTTGATTTTTTTGATTTTTTCAGGTTCAAATTGCCTTTTTAATTAATTATTATTTTCATAAAATTAGTAAATAATCCTAATTATTACCTAATTAATCAAGGTTAGTAAGTATATTAATTATATTTAGTTTAATTAGTTTTAGTTTAAAATAATTATCATACTATTGCACTGGTATATGATCTGAGTAATCTAATTTTTATTTATTTCTGTTAATTAAAATAATCTTGAAAACTACATTGATGAATTTTATTATTATATAGATGAATATACTTATCATTAATCAGGTGATAACTAGGAATAATTATTAATTTATAAAATTAAAAAAAATAGCATAAAAAATCAAAAAAATCAAAAAATCAATGATTTTTTGATTATTTTGATTTCTTTTCTTTGATTTTTTTAGGCACAAATTGCCCTTTTTTATTAATATTTTCGATAGTTTTCTTTATATATATATTTATTATACCTAATTATAAACAGTTTAGTAATACAATATTATTATTATTTTTATTAATCCATCTTAATTATATATATATAGTATATATATATTATATAATATATACTATTATATATATATATATATATATATATAGTATATATTATATTATTATATATATATATATATATATATATTATATATATTCAGCAGTCTACGAAACTGCTAATTCCGTACTTTAGAGGGGTGATTCAGTCCCCTCTAAATAAAATAAAAAATAATAATAAAAAAAAAAAATTTTTCATTTGCTTTTCACTTATAGCCACCACGCGGTAGTACTACAAGGTTTATTTAGATCATCTTAATTCTAGAAAGTTTTTTATATTTTTTAAAAAAATGTTAGAAATTAGGGTACAAAATTCCCTTCAATAGAATTTCACTTTTTTGGAAAAAACGTGAGTTTTTTTAACTTCGGTTTTTAAAATGAAAATTGTGGATGGATTTTGAGAATTATTTTTTTCAGTGGATACACTAGAGTATGTTTAGCTTTAAACTGGCAAAGTAATTTTTGATGCCAAGCAGTATTAGTGGCAAATCACTGGCTCTACTTGGTCACGATCAACTCCCACCGTAAAAAATTGATTGGAGGGTGACTGCGGACACCAATTGTTTTTTAGTATTTACAAATTATTATTGACATTTCAACGTATAATTGAATCTAAATATATAAAAAGTTACTTAATATTAAGTGAATTTCTCGAAAAAAAAAATGACTTTTAATAAAGAAAACGAATTCAAAAAGTGTAAAATTTTTAGACGCGGAGAGGGGTTGAAATCGGACGCACTTATTTTATTCTTATTTTATTTATTTATTTATAGACATTTTATTACTTATTAGAATTTTAATATGATAAATAATTTTTTTACTTAAGTAAAAATTAAAATATAAAAATTGGAATTTATACATAAAAGAGGAATTTAAAAACAGGTGGTCCGCTTCACCCCTCCAAGGTCGGGGCGACTGAGCGTTATTCCAAACTTTAATAAAACTAATTATTATTAGAAATTACATTATTATTTTTTTTGTGTGCTTATGACCGACTATAGGGCCTTGATTTTTCAAAATAAAAAAAATTTCCAAAAAGTGCATTATGGGAGAGTCGGGAAACCAAGTTATGCCTAAGGTGGTCTGAGTCACCCTGCCCGACGCTATAGCTATATATAATGACCGCGAGTAATCTTAATTTATTTATTCTTTATTGTAAATGATTTGAAACCTCACACCTGCATACTGGCTTATATACTAGATGAAATATACTTTATCATTAATCAGGTGATAACTAGTAATAAATTTATTAATTTAGAAAAAAAAATCAATGCCAATCAATTTAATCAATGCCAACCCTGCCTAGACCTAACCTAGATGGATGCTACTATTTCTTTTACAGCTTTCCCTTGCGCCTATTTTGTAAATTACGATAAAGAGAAATTCCTGTCAGTCTTGAAACCTACCTTAAAAGCTGGGAAAGTTTCCAAACGTTTGAGTGCTGTAATTTTTTGGCAATAGTTGGAAAAGGGTATCGCTATCAGATATTGATAGTATTTTTTTCCAATAATCATACATGTTTTGAATATCTTTGTTACCATATTATATATATACGGTATATAGTATATATTATTTATATATATATATATAACTATAGTTTAATATATATATATTATATATAGTAGTTAATTTATATATTATATATAATATATATGATATATTATATATATATTGTTTGTTTGAAAACAAAAAAAAACTGACTTCAGCTACATTTTAAATAAAATATTTTTAACAAATATTTTTTTGATACTTACATATATATATATATATAATATATAATATAATTATATAGAATATATGATATATTAGGTATATTATAATATATATATACTATAATATATAGATTATAATATTGTATATGGTGCATTCTCTGACAAATGATGCAAAAATTTTGCCAAAGTTTGCACCACGACCCCCTCGATTTTAAGTGAAAATTTGGTATAACAAACTTCATTTGTATGGCACAAAACTCAACTCCCCTAAAGAATAATTAGGTTTCCAATTTTTGAGTAAGGGGCTGCAAACCAGCCCCCACACTTTTGGGGGGTTCGCGATGACTCACTTCTTTCAAGCTGATAAACTTTGGTTCTCTTTAAATCAGATAATCAAAATTCAAAATGCAATTTTAAAGGGAATTTATACGATCTATAAAAAAGCATTGGAATAAAAAATCTGTAACAAACAATTTTTAAAAAAAGTTATAGAAGTGTTAAAAAAAAATTCCCCCCCCCCACCACCCCCCTTTGGTTGATCAATTTTTAAACCCAGTAATCTCTACTTATAAAAATGGTCTCTACAAAGAAACTCATAAAAAGTCTGCTTATTTGATTGGATAAACCTGCTTTTTAGCCCTAAAAAAAAAAGGTTTCTATGTAAACATTAAATTTTTGAAATAATTTATACGATTTTAATTACAAATTAACGCTTCAGTACAACTTTAATTGATATATATATATATATAATATATAATATATATATATATATATATACGTATATACATATACACTATAATACTATATTATATATATATATATATATAATATATATTATATCATACACTACTTCTCTGTTTTTGGATTATATTTAATAGTATAAACTACGCGATCTTAATATTTTAATTAGATAAATGGAATACTATATAACAGAAAAATCATGAGAATTTATATATTTAGTTATATAGTACCTATATATAGTTAGTGATTTCACTTTAGTTACTTTTTTGCAAAAGTTCTTTAGACTTTTGCAGTTCATCCATATCAAAGCTGTACATTATTTTTCTTCCTGGTGTTAGTTTTGGAGCCGCAAGTTTTTTAAGAATATTTTTCCTTTCAATCCACACTTGGTCATCAACATTTAGGAATATATACATACCTTGTTCTTCCTCCTTCAGAAAACTAATATAAAAATCATCAAAGTCCTCAGAGTAGCTTTCAATAATACCAATGAATATATTACCTTCAAAGTTGCAAGAAACATAGTGACTTATTATATCTGCTGCCTCCATGTTAAAATGAGAGTAGTATTCATCACTTTCATGTATGTTTACTTCAGATATTTTAGCTTCTTTGTAAGATTTTGAATTTGATATCTGAAATAATTTAAGTGTTTCAGTGTCACTGGGGATAATTTTTTGAAACCCTTGTTCCGATTTCAGTTTAACACATTTTTTCAACTCTTCTTCAGTTTTTCTTCAGCTCTAAATACTTCTTCCTTTGTGATGTATATGCAGTTTATTCCTGGTATATATTCATTACAGTAGTAGAAAAAACTGTCTGCAGTTAGTATCTGATCCTTATATGGCCTTTGTAAGGCTTGCCTTGGCAACAGTTCTCTTGATGACTCCACCAATTCCATCACAAACATTTTTCCCATGACCGGTTCCAAAGAAATTCCACTCACATAATATATTAAAGTCCGCAAAATGATGGCATAATTTCTAATTCATATTTGTTATTTTTTGTACACCTTCTAACCAAATACCTAAAATAATGAATTATGTTTATGAATGCAAATTGTTCTTTAAGTTTTTCAATCAACTTAACTTGAAAGGCATATAAATTGATGGTTGATGTTTTAAGTAATCACTAATGCAACAAAAACTTTCATGTTGTAGAACACCATTTTTTTATTAATTTACAATAAGAATGATGTTTTGTAACTTGATCATTGACCCAGTGGAAAGCCTGACTGCATCTTGTACAATAAAGGTATAGTTTTTTGAAAAATCACCAAGTATTATAACCTCATTATCAGGTAGGTTGCTTTTAAGTTCTTTAAGATAATTAGATTGAGCTTTTACGATAAAATGATGCCTTGTTAATTCATAAACTTTCTTGGCCAAAATTCTATGAAATCATCTTTATTTTGTACTGTTGTAATTAAATTTGATCTGTCTGTACTTACCCATTGTGAATATGTGACTGAATCTCTTGTGTTCATATTTTCAATCGTTTTTAAGTACTTTACTAATTCTTTCTTTTTTTAGGGCAATTTCTACAATATCTGAGCATGCAACCTGCATCATCATCATGACACACTGTTTTTCTTATTAGATCTTTATAAGTTAAATGTTATGCTTTACACCAATTGCAAACACCATTAATTTTGGATTTTGGTGGTGTATACACACACATACATTATGGGTCCCCTTTGCACCAGCCATAACACACAATTTGGGCCTTAATTTAGCAAATGTTGAAAATCCAATAAGATCAATACAGTTTTCCTTGTACTTTTCATATAGTTCTTTCAGATTCCCAAGTAATAACCTTAATAATAGCATAAATAAGTAATAATAGCATGACAAATTTTGAAAAACTAGTACAAAAGATAATTCTCTTATGTAGAGAAAATGGTGAAATTCACAAGTTAAAATTGTTCATTATTCTTTCAAGCAATAAATTGTAAATAGTCTAAAACTATAGAACTTTACTTACGAAATTTTATAGGAGAAACTCCCAGTTCCTGTAGGCTTGCATTTAGGAAAGCTCGACTAACTTCTGGTTCTTTCTTATGTGGTGTCTGCGCATTTGTG
>JABUQX010018658.1:2500-5000 GCA_015478945.1 Trachelipus rathkii
ACCATTCCTCTGCAAACACTCTCCATAAACAAATTGAATAGCCACGGCGACATTACACACCCCTGCCTCAATCCACACATCGTCCCAAACATCTCACTCTCCCCTCCTAGCACTCTCACACACATTCTACTATTCCTATAAAAAGCCCTGATACCTTTCCCTAAATTACCCCCCACCCCATTTTCCTCCAACACCCTCCACATTTCACCCCTATTCACTCTATCATATGCTTTCTCTAAATCTAAAAAACATCCATACACTTTCCCTTTCCTCTCAATACTTTTCTCCACAAGCATCTTTAGTGTGAACACTTGGTCCACACACCCTCTTCCCTCCCTAAATCCTCCTTGTTCTTTCCCCATTCTCCCCTCCGTTAACCCTCTTACTCTCTCAATCAGTATTCTTCCGTACACTTTCCCTACCACACTTAGAAGGCAAATACCTCTATAATTTCCACATTCCATCTATCCCCTTTCCCCTTATACAGGGGAACCAAACAACCATCCTCCCAATCCTGTGGTACCTCACCACTCCTCCCAACATATGTTAAATAACCTATGCATCCATTCCTCCACCCCTATACCTCCCTTCTGCAACATTTCCATTCTCACACCATCCAGACCAGCGGGACTTCCCTTTTTTTCCTTTATTCACGGCCCTAATAATTTCCTCCATTTGTATTTCATCCTCCCCCTCCCTCCCCACTACATTTCCCCTCCTCACCTCTTGCATATCTTCCTCCCCTACCCCACCCCCTTCATTTAATAGTCCACTAAAATACTCCCCCCACCTCTTCCTCACCCTAACCTCTCCTCCTATCCAGTCCCCATCTTCTCCCTTAATCCTCTCCCCAACCCCTCCTTTCTTTCTTCCTTTTTTTTATACCCTTTCCAGAAATCTTAATTCCATGATTCTAAAAATTTTCGTCACATTTTCTAACACCAAGTCTCTTTGCTCTTCTCTTCGCCCTCTCAACCGCCCTCTTGCTTCCACTCTAACCTTCTATATTCTCCCAGCTATCTTCTCCCTACTTCCCTACCATTTCTATCATAAGCCTCTTTTTCCTTTCACACTCCTTCACCTCCTCACACCACCATTCACTCCCTTTCCTTCTGCTTGCACCCACCCTTTTTACTCCACATACCCTTCTAGCCTCTCCACATACTGCCTCTCTAAATCTCTTCCACTCCCCTTCCACCTCCCCAATTCCCATCCCTCTCACGTTTCTCCACTTGTCCTCCATACCTCTCCCAAACTCCCTCTTACACACTATCTCCTCCAATTTTTCCACCTTTATCACTTCCACTCTCCTCTTTTCTTCCCTTTTCCTAACCGTCACCTCTCCTCCCACCCTTATCCTGGCAATTACCAAATAGTGATCTGATATCCCCCTCCCCGCCCCTCTAAATACATTTACATCTAATAATCTACCTCTATCCTTCCCATTTACACACACATAATCTAGTAACGCCTTCCCCCCCGTTATCTCACTCTTCCATGTATACTTATGATTTTCACTTTTTTTAAACCACGTATTCCCCACTATCATTCTTCTTTCAACACACAACTCTATCAGACTTTCTCCATTATCATTCCTCTCCCCAACCCCAAAAGGACCTATTATTCTTCCTACCTCCTCCCTTCCCACTCCTGCATTCAAATCTCCCAGTAAACAAATTTTTTCATTTACCCCGAAACTTTCCCAACACTCATTCAATTCTCCCCAAAATCTTTCTCTCTCCTCCTCTCTCGCTCCATTCACTGGTGCATATGCACATATAAAGACCCACATTTCCCCCCCGAATTTCACTTTTACCCACATTATCCTAGAACTAACCTGTCTACACACCCTCACCTTGTCCCACATCTCTTCCCTCATAACTATTCCCACCCCTTCCCTCGCCCTCACTCTCTCGCTCACCCCCGATACCATACCTTTGTATTTTCCGAAATCTATCTCCCTCTTTCCCTTCAACTTCGTTTCTGTTATCCCTAACACATCCAACCTTTTTTCCTCACACATCAACCCCACTTCCTCCCTTTTCAAATCCTCATTTACCCCTCTCACATTCATACACCCCACCCTAATTACCACTCTCCTCCCCATCTTTCCCTACTTCTATATATAACTCAAACAGGCTGTACGCTTTACGGGACCCCCCCCCCTAGGTACTTCCCAACTCCTAGGGTTACCACCCCGCTCACCAACCCACAATAACAATAACCAGATACGCTAAAACAATATAAAAACAATAAAAGGTTAAAACCCACACTATCAGTTTATATCTATTCCCCCACCCTCTTCCTCCTCCCCCCTTCCTCCCTTCCCCCACCTCCCTTTCCTTTTCCTTTTAAATTCCCGTTAAAACTTAATTATCCATTAAAAACCTTTATTTACTTATTTATTTATTTAAAATTCCTTAAAAACTGACACACATACGATATATAAAATTTTCAATAAATAATACCTTACCAATGCAAACGATTAAAGTAACTATGA
>JABUQX010018658.1:17500-20000 GCA_015478945.1 Trachelipus rathkii
TATATTACATGGCTACATATACATTGCTGGCTGGCTGTTATTGATAGCGAAAGATGTTATATATTACAGTTACATATACATATATTAAGCAGAAAGATATATACTAAATAATAATATTGTTACACGTGCATTTACTGGATATATATTATATTATATATATATATATATATATATATATATATATATATATATATATATATATATATTTCATATATATATATATGATATATATATATATATATATATATATATTATTATTGTATATTATATTATATATATACATATATTATATATATATATGTTATATTGTTATTATTATATATATATTATTACATATATATATATATATATACTATATATATTTATATCCATATATATATATATATTTATTACATATATATATATTATTATTATTATATATATATATATTATTATATATATACATATAAATATATATTAAGAAAAAAAAAAATATATAAACATTAGTTATTTGTTATTATTATTAAGTTATTATTATTACATATATATATATTATGTTATTATATATTATATATATACATATTTATATATATATATACATATTATATAAGTTATCTATATATATATATATATATTATTATTAAGTTATTATTATTATGTTATATTATTATTATTATATTATTATATATATACATATATTATTATTACATACATACATACATATTATTATTATATATATATATTAAGATTTCATATATATATATATATATATATATATATTATATTACATATATTATATATATATGCCATATATAAATATATATATATATATATAATTTGAAGATCTTTAGAAAAAGAGATAAAGTATAAGTGTGTTGTTTAAAGAGAAAATAATACGAAGGAGATAAAGAATAAAACAAATATAAGATTCCTATGAAAAGAAATTGAAATGATTGACACGAGGAAATTGTATAGAAATATCGGAACAAGAAATCCCGCGAGGGGATCTCAAGGAAATGGAATTTAGTCTTTAGAACGAGACTAGGGAGTAGTCGATTGTATTAAGGAATAAAGGAAGGAATTGAGCCTAACAAACCAACACTGTATAAAGTTTTATAAGTTTTTGAATGTGTTTATTTTGTCTTTTGCCTTAGAATAAGACCGAAGAGCAATCAATTGTATTTCTAAATAAAAGAAGGAATTGTGCCTAGCAAACCGACACTGTATAAAGTTTTATAAGTTGTGATGCGCTTATTTTTGACTTTTTTCTTAGAACAAAGATCAGAGGGCAATCATTGTATTAGAAAATAAAGAAAGGAATTGAGCCTAGCAAACCGACATTCTATAAAGTTTTATAAGTTTTGTTGTGTTTATTTTGTCTTTTGCCTTAGAACAAGACCGGAGAGCAACCAATTGTATTAGAATATAAAGGAACCGACACTGTAAAAAGTATTTTTTTTACATCTTTAAGAGTTTATTTTGTGGTTTATCAAGTTTATTTATGTTTTAAAAACATAATAGCTAAATATTACTTATTTTTTTAAGCGCTTACCACACCTACACACACCTACACACACCTTCACACACCTACACTTACACACATTATAATATTAAAATAGGAATATTGCGAGTATAGTATTTCTACTAACAAGACGAAAAAAATGGGAGAATCGTTCTGTCTTATGAGAGTCAAGAGATTTAACTTTACTTCCATCCTAGAAGCCTGAGATAATTTAGATTGAATCGGAAAAAGGAAATCTCTCAACCCTCTAAAATTTTCCCATTTCCCTCAATTCTGTTCTCTCAAATATTCAAGTATTCTCAAACATAAATAATTTGAAACATCTTAAATCTTCTAATCTTATCTCTGATTTCCATCATGGCTTCTTCCAAAAAATAATCATTAGAATTTCGGTAAATATTTTGCCGTGATTTTAGACAAATCGGAATCTTTGAAAAGTTTTCATAAAACTTTGGTTATCAAACCTTTCACTAGCTACATCTATCATCTCCTTGAAACTTAACTATGAATTCCATTTAGGGCACTACAAAACTTGTTGTTGCAGACTGTTTCAGCCCCGGGGGACTTTTAAACCAATAAATATGGTGCTCCTCACCGTTCTGTTCCACCTTGTATTCATTTGTGGTCCATTGATGATCTTCTGTTAGCTATTTTATCATATAATTATTCTTATACCAATGATTTATTTATTACAATTTAACTTTGAAAATCAACCTATCCAGCAGCAAATAAAATTGGAACAACGAAATGATGTTGTTTTCAGTGCCACAAACACTCAATGACTTCATCGATATACTAGTTGCAATCTTCTTGACAGGTTGCAATCTTCTTGACAAATTTCATTCTTCATGACATATTGCAATCTCTTAAGTCATTTGCAATTTTCTATCTCTTGACAATTGCAGGCTTCGCTACTGCATGCATACAATTGCTTAAAATATTATTATCTGTCATATATATATATATATATATTATTAATATATCTATGTTGAAAAATAT
>JABUQX010018658.1:22500-30519 GCA_015478945.1 Trachelipus rathkii
TTGATATTAAATTTTAATATTTAAATTAATAACCTTTATAATATTTATTATTAAATATTTAAACATAATTTTTCTATTATTAATATATCTATATATTAATTTTAAAAATTTTATGTTATTTAATATATAAATAAAATATTTTATAATCTATTTATAGTGTTACTATTAATTAGCTCCAGATTTATATTGAAAAATTTTATATAAGAAAAGTATTCATATCTATTTTTAAATTTTTTATATACTTTTTTTGATTATATTATTAATTTATTATTTTTATTATTTAAAAATTTATAATATTATTAATAATTTAGTTATTTAAACGATTATTAATATTATATTATAATATTAATAATATATTATTTATTAATATCATTCTAATAAATTTTATATAATATTTTATTTAATAAATTATATAAAATAATTTTATAATTATATTTATAATATATAATTTATTATAAATATTATTTATTTATTTATAAATTAAAGGTCTTAAATAAATACATATTAATATTTTTAATATAATGTTATAATAAATAATTTGATATAAAAATCATTATTAAAATTATATATAAATTATTTAATATAAGTTTTTTCACTATTTTTTAATATTTATATAATTAAATATATGTTTAATATATATATAATATATAACTAATATATATAATAATTAAATAAAAGAATCTTTTAAAAACAAATTAATGTTATTTATTAATATTAATTTCCTTCATTTAAAGTTTTAAGATACTTGAAAATATTTTCAATTTATTCTTATTTTTCATATATAATTAATATACTAATAATAAAATATTATTTATTAATTAATTTATAAAAATATTAAATTATTTGTTATTAAGATATATAATATATAGTATTAATAGAAAATATTTTATATAAAAATTAATTATAATATATATATATATTTTTTAATATAATATTACATAATATACATATATAAGAATTACGATTTATGTATTAAATGTTTATTGTATAAATAAATATATTATATATTGTATTAGAGTAATCACTCTACCTTATTATTAAATTTTATTTATAAATGTATAAAAATATTATTTATAAAATAGTAATAAATATACAATATATATTAAAATTTTCTTCTGAAAAGACATATAACTTTTAAAATCTTAGAATCAATAATTTAGTTTATAATTATTAGTTACACAAATTTTTATTATAAATCTAATATCTATTGTTAATAATATTTATTTATTTAAAAAATTTAAATATTTATCAATTCAGTTCCTTACCATTGTCATAAATAAAATACTATTGTGAGTGGAAATTCATTTCTCATTATAAAACTAAATATATTAATATTATATATTCATTACCAATATGCCACTACATCAAATTACAATTAATTTATATATATTAATATAAATAAATTATTATTTTTAATTTTATATTTTATTTAATTTATATGATTTAAAATATATTATTATTTAGTCATTAAATTAATGATGACAATTAATTTGTATTATATTTATTAATTTTAATTATATATTAATATTTGTTCATAGTTAAATATTAAACAATTATATAAATATATTATTATAAATTTAATTATTTATATTCTTATGTTAATAGTTATATATATATAAATAATATAAGTCTGAATATTTATTTAATAATATTTAAATATTAATTTATTATTAAAAAACTAAAAAAATATAAATAATTAACAATATTATTTAAATAATATATAATATTATTGAATAAAAATTTTAATAATCCAAATAAATTGTATTATTAATATATATATGAATTATTAACATTTATAATAACTACTATTTAATTTATTAATTATAATAATAATGATAATTATATTGATATAATATTAATAATATAATTAAATTACTTTTAAAATGTATAATAATCATTATATTATTTTAAAATTATATATTTATATCTTCATAATTTTAGATTTTATAATAATTATTTATATAATATATTTTATTATATATTATTAATTAATAAAATATATGATTTATTATATTTTTTATGTTAAAAATAACAAAATATATATTAATAATAGATAAATTACTTTTTTAAATACATAATTATTGTAAAATTATATATTATTTAATATTCATTTATAAATATAATTTAGTTTAATTTATAAAATTTAATTAATTAATAAATATTATTTAATATCATTATTAATATTATTTAAAATAATATTAAAATATATTTATAATATTAGGTTTTATATTAATAAACTGAAAATATTATTTATAAATTATTTAAAAAATATTTTTTAAATAAAATTATATATATTTCATTAATATATAATTAATTTAGATCTTTATAAAAATTAAGTAAAGTTATCATAAAATTAATATAAATAAATATATTTTTAACTGAAATATTTAACGAGATAAAAATTTATAATAAAAAATTAGTTATTATATGAATTTATATATTATTCTTTAATTATAATTAAATTATAAATTGAATTAAATTATAAGTAATATAAATAAATAATAAAAAAAAAACTTGATTTTTTAAAAATATTTTTTTAATTTATAAATATTACATTTTATATTGATATGAGACATTTGTTAAAATCTGTCGATAATTATAAATAAATATATTATTATATATAATTAATAAATTAATTATATATAATATATATATTAATATATATTATATATTAGAATATAACAATCATAATTTTAAATTATATATATTAATTCTATACTTTTAATTTAAATATAAATTTTTAGTAAAATATATAAATATATAAATTAACCAATTGTATAATTGTTTAAATATGAAATATTATTTTTTTAAATATATTTTATATTTAATTTATTTATTTTTAATAATTCGCATATAATATATATTATATATTATATATTTATATTACATATATTATATATATTAGTTTAATTTATCTAAATTATTTAATATATTATAATAATAATTAATTATTATATATTATAGCTAAGACTCTAAAATCCTCATCCTCTTCTTTTCTGGGAATAGTGATATTTACTATCCGCATCGCGGATTATTTGAATTTTTACTATCACTACTCTTATATAGTCAAAAATCTCCATCCGCTACATCTATAGTTAAGACATAAAGATGCATGATTGCAGATGACATTGACAAACAAATAATATTCAGTTTACAAAAGCAAATGAAATAACATAATATTATTAGGCAAATTATTTTTATTTCTAATTATAAAAATGCAATTTTTAAAATATAAAGTTTAATAATTTAACTACCATTCTCAATAATTAATAATAATAAATAATAATATAATATATAATTAATAAATAATAATAATAATAATACATAATTAATAAATAGTTCTATAAATTTTATTTTACGACTTTTCCGACCCTCTAGAATAATCCGGAAAAAATTCTCCCATTCCTTTATACACAGGTATGATTTCGACTCCGACTCCGACGCCGACTCCATTTATTTTACTGAGAAATCAACTCCGACTACCGAACTCCGACTCCTGGAAAAATTGCACGACTTCCATCGACTCCGACTCCGCTTCTGACTCCGACTCCGACTTCCCCCTCTTCCCAAAGTTATAACATGACTAATGGGAAATATCCCTCTGTCCCCTCACTTGCATCCCACTTTAACCCAAAGACCCTTGAATGGTGGATAAATATTTTAGTATTACGTATCAAAAACCAAAGTTATATGTGGTTGGAACACGTGCTGTTAGTTAGTACCATATGGCAAATAAAGGAGTTAGTTTACAGGAAATTCCTTTTTAACCTAATATTCCATATAAAACGAATATAAAGAACACATTTCCCTTAATAGAAATAAACTTTCTAAATAAGAAAAATTACCTTTGTGTATATAAAAATATTTATTCAAAATCACAAATGTAATAAATGTTACATTTTAAGTTAATTATAAAAAATTCCCTCTATTTATTAATATAAGAAAATTACTCATCCATATTCAGTAAGGCGACTGAAACAGATGCTAGAAAGGTGCAAATAAATCTTGAAAACAAAAATAAATAAATAAATAAAAAATATATTAAAATAATAACAAATATATGAAATAATACTTTAAAAGGGAACAACATAGGAAAATAGTGGAAAAAAATTAAATAAAATAAATAAATAAATAAAATAAATAAATATATATCAAGGTAAAGGACAGGAAAGTTTAGATCAAATAAATTGAATTAGACAACATAGACAGACAGACCTGACATTAAAAGTAAGCAAGGAGAAATGATTTATAAACATCTTGATCGAGATCTAAAGTGCCCAGCTAGTGCCACACACAATATCACACACACACACACATACTCAAACACACACACAAGAATTTCTTCTACAAACACACACACACACAACACCCATATTATTATATATATTAATAATATTTATATAGTAATATAATAATATTATATTAATATTATATATAATATTATTATATATATATATAATTAATATATTAAATATATATATATATTATTAAATATATTATTATATATATACATATATTATATATTAATATATATTATTATATATATTATATAATATTTATATATATATATATAATAAATTTATATATTAATATTTATATAATATATATATATAATATATAAATAGAATATATATTTATTATATTATATAATATATTATAATATATATAATATATATATTATTATATTATATATATATTAATATATTTAAATATATTATTATATATATATATATAATATATATAGAATATATTATATATATATATATATATATAAATATATAATATAATATATAGTTATTTGAAAGAGTATTATAATAGTTATTATCAACAGAAAGAGTATGCATCAAAGTGTTCAAAGCCCAATGTGAAAACAGGACTATAAAAATATGAAAATGGCTTTTACTTCGGCTGAAAGTAGGGTGAAACAAAGAGCGTATTACCCCTACTTATTGTTCAGCTAGTTCGTTGATATCGAATAAATCATATATGAGGCAGTTATGGTTAAATAGTGTATAGTGTGTGAAGGAACATGGGGGACACATCCCCCATTTGGACATATGACGGGTATTAATTTGTTAATGTTGGACGTGTGTAGATTATGAAAGTTAAGAGGAGGAATGTGATAAAGAATTACGTATGAGGTCGCAGAACCTCATTTGTATATTCCAATCACTAATCATCATCACTGCATGTAGTAATATGAGAAAACACGGAGTGATGTAATGGCGAGCAGAGAGAGGGAAGGCAGGTAGTTGAGTATGAATCGTGTGTTATGGAGAGACAGAGACGTTAGAAGAAAGTTAAAAAAATTTAATACCTGTGGAATTATATTAGAAGACAGGTGGTATAGTGTTATTATGCCGAGATCTGCATATAGTAGATAAGTGTAAGTTGGTAACACAGGCTACGATTACTAGTATTCCTATGATCATAGATACACACTATATATGGTGCACACTATGATTATATATTATACACATTACGATTATGATACATAATATCATCCCTTGCTAATTGATGTGATACATGAATTCTAAATTCATAAAATGGTGTAGAAACTCCATACTTCTCAAGAGCTATTGAAAGATTCTTAATAGAAATAACACAAGGGCCAGGAAAAGAGATAAATAGTAACATTGCTAAAAGAAGTGTTGTAATAATATTATAGAAAGGTAATTAGTGATATTGACCCCCCTTCTGTGAAGATATGAGGATTAGATATGTTGTAGCCTAGAGAAATATAAGTATGCGTAGTTGAGACATTTGAGAAAGTATAGTCCAGATATATATCGGATATGCAGAGTATATATAGTTAGGACGAAGAATATAATAGAAACTCCGATAAGTATAGGTTGATCCGCTCCAGAGGTGAAAGAAGACTCAGAGGAAGAACCCATGGAAATTAATAATAATGAACAAGAAGTATATATATCATCTGAGTGCATGCGAAGATTTTACCTCCACTAGTTTCGAAAAAGATATATGAATATAATATATATATTTTAGCTGTTGGCCGAGCACCGGATTTTTTATGTCGCCACGCACAGCTCCGCACCGGGTGGAGCGTCTCGCACCAGCACCGCAACCGCTAGCGTACACTCGCTCAGTCATTCGTTACGGCAACCATCGCCTAGCGACACAACACACTCCCTCGGATTCTAACTCCTTCGTATCTCAATTCTCTCAGAACCTGAGTTCAAGCTAGCCGAAGATACTCGTCACTTATAGTGCTCGGCGCTGAGCTACTCTGAGCGTCGACCACGGGAGAAGAGAACGAAACCATAACAAGTGAGCGCTAACTCACGTCAACTTATATCCGACCTCACTCCAAAATTATAGATATACTGCAACCACCACCGTCACCTAGCACCGTAGTAATATAAATATATAATATCATATATATATATTAATATTATATATATATATATATTAATATATATTAATTATATATAATTATATAACGTGAAGTATAACCAATACCAATTTACAGCATATTACTCGAGATAGGTTTTAATGTATATTATTAAATATATAATTTTTATCTAAATATGATATACATAACATGGAATATCTCGCCCGTATTAGTATTAAGTCCGTAAAGAGTAAGGAGATAAAGTAAGTATAATATAATACCCACTCCGTAAAAGAATAAGAAATTATTTTTATATAACGTATTCCCATCCCAATATACCCGTGTAGAGTTAATAATCCCACTATATTAACATTGTTATGTTTATTATTATTTTATAATAAGTATTTTATGGAGACCCTGGTTGATGAGAAGTGAAGGTCAATGTGTCTCCCTGAAATAGATAAGAATATGAAGGGTTATTTACAATCCCATACCAATGGGAATGCGAGGTGCTCATGGTAAAGTATACAGGGTCATCTTATGAATCATAAGTTGAGAGATAAGCGAGTCCCAAATTTGGTCACATCTCCTCCCATAGTGAGCCACAATTGTTCTTCAGCCTTTGTGCAGTCTCTAATTAACTCACATTTTTGTCATTGACAATTAGTCGTGTTAACCCTCGACAAAATGTCTTTTACCGTGTTATCCTACAGGGAGCACAATAAGAATTAGACGAAATTAACAGTCTTCTGACCCGCATTTACGCGTAATTAAAAGAAAATCAAATTAATAGAAGATAGTGTGATTCCGCAAAAAATCCGGACCAACGCCAGACTCGTATGATATAAGTTTACTTCGTGAGTTAGACACCTGGTGTGTTAATGGTGGGCTTTGTCCAAAGTAATAAACCCCCATCTAACTACACCATATCTACTGGCACATCACCATAAAGGCCATATGACATCCTCCGGGAATGTTGGTTTATTCCGTAACACGGTAATTGTACATGCCAGTGTTTGTTCTTTTGTCTCCGGTCCTCCTTACCTGTGTCAGTTATATACTGTAATTTGCATTACCGAACTTAAATATAAGGTTAAAATTCCATTCTACACGTGTTAGTATTGTTAATACATAGTAAGATCTATTATTATTTTTGTAATTTGACTATTGACAGTCAGTCTCTTCTCTAATTCTAACAATTTCGTCCAAGTCTCGATATTATTTACCTTAGACACATGAAAAATAAAACTTAGGTTTTAGCGTTCTGACTTTCAAAGCTGCGTAACCTTACGTGGTTAGTACTCCTCTGTAAACTTTCATCTATTAACATTTTTTTCACTAGAGTCCTCGAAGACGGATAGTGTAAATTAAACATAATGGTTGCACATGTTTTTACTCATAATATTGAACTGTTGTATCTGTTCCTCGTGTTTACGGATACTCTTAAACCGAGAGACACGTATGATATGTGACTGAAAGACTTTCTGACTATCAAACTCTAACATACTTATCGAATCTCATTGTCGTAAATTACCAGTGATATTTGGAAATTAGTGTTACTGAGTGCCTCTTTTTGTTCTTACTATCTTGCTTATACTGTCAGTTACTTAGGCGTTAATATAGCTGTCCCTTCAGGCAAAAGGCCGTTGGTATCTCTCCTTTTTTTT
>JABUQX010018659.1:0-25000 GCA_015478945.1 Trachelipus rathkii
TCATATGGAATGTCTGTATAAGTGCTAAGTGTTGTTGTGTGTGTGTGGGTTGTGTGTGATGTGTGGTGTGTGTGCTGTGTGTGTGACCCGCGCATTGTACCTTAAGCGTAAATGTATTAGTGTCTATGGGTTAAATGTTAAAGTGATCATAGTGAATGTGATGTATAAGTGAGTCATAGTTGAATTGATGTTGTTACTCACAGTGTAAGTGTAGTGGTGTGTGTGTTGTAGTGTTGTGGTGTTGTAGTGTGTGTGTGATGTCGTGTGTGGTGTTGTGTGTGTGTGTTGTGTGGTGGTGGTGTTGGCATGTAGTGTGTGTTCTTATGAATTAATAAAAATTAACAATAGTGCTATTTGAAGTAAGATCAACAACTAAGCAGAATTTAGTAATATATAATAATAATAATATATAAAATATATAAAAAAGTAAACTTAATAAAATAAAATGAAAATCAGAGAGAACCTAATAAATAATTAAAGTAATTAAAACAAAGTTAAAAAACATAATGTTAATAAATATAGTGTTAAATAATAGAGTAAAACATTGCTGAGTTAAAGCAGTTAAAGCAGTGTGTACCGTAAAGCAGTAAGCAGAGTATTTTAAAGCAGTAAAACTATGAGTTAAAAGAGTAAGAAAAGCAGTGTAAACAATATCATCACGTAAAGCCCGACCCCTGGTGTTAGGTAACACCTCTATTGATTACTGAGTTTACTGCTTTAAGGTATGTAACGTAAATAAATATATGAGTTTAAAGCAGTGAAACATATGAGATTAAAAACAGTAAGAACGCAAAAGTCTCACTGGAATTATACAGAGATAGCCAAAATACACGAAGTAACTTCAGTTAATAACAAAAGTCATACTAATCTCCCCCTGTCAATGGCTCCCGAGTGTGTGCTCACACTCTGCTATTGATTTTCTGATTTACTGCTTTAAGGTATGTAATGTTAATAAATATATTGAGTTAAAGCAGTAAAACATATGAGTTTAAAGCAGTAAAAACAATGAGTTTAAAGCAGTCAAACATGAGTTAAAGCTAGTAAAGCAGTAAAACAAAAGCATGTACTAATACCCCCTTGGTGTAGTCACACCTCTATTGATTTACTGATTTACTGCCTTTAAGGTTGTAAAGTATTATGTTTGTTAATAAAATTTCGTTACAACTGTAAGTAACAATAAAATGATTTTATATCAGACACTCTGGATTGTTCTTCTTACATACAATTTTTTTAAAAATTTGATAAATTAAAAAAAAATTAAGTAAAAAATATAAAGATGTCTTGTAAGGAGGTACAGTTTTAGGATTGCAAAATGTTTTTAATAAAAAAATGTTGTTAAGTATGAAATAAATGAATGACTCCTAGTTATATTTGAAAAAGAAAATTCTTTGAATAGTTTACATTGATATCATTATTTTTTCGTTACGCCGGCGGGTCGCACCTGCAATTATTCCATTCTCATGATATATAAATGTGAATATATATTATATATTTATATTATTATATTTTGTATTTATAAATATTATATATATTATATAATAAATGAATAGGGCTATGGTTGATATTCGAAATGACTTTTGTAGTCGGAGGGCGTCATAGCGTCGTACCGCGTTGTAATCAATTTTAATTAGACTCAGTGGAAGACATGTAATATATAACTCTGTTCTAAATGATGTGGTGGTAGAGATAGAGCCATCAAAGGTGATTTCATAAATCATAAAGTAATGAATCTCACTTATAGATGGTATCTAAAAGATGAACTGTCATCAAAGATGAGAGTCGATTCAAAATTATTGAACCTTTCAAAGTTGAGTGCATCAATGCTGAGGCATTAATGCTGATGAGCATATCAATGCTTGAAGGCTAATAATGCTGATGGCAAAATCTCAATTGTCGCGGCTAATTTAATTGCTGATGCATCTCAATTGCTGAGTCATTTAATGCTTCGAATAGGTACAATTACATAAATAATATCGAGTGTGTGAGCTTAATAAGTTGTCAAGTGATTGAATACCTTGTGTGAGTGGGTGTTGAAAGTCGTATAGTGTATAATTGGATTTAATTGTAAAAGTGTCTTTAATGGAGTAGTGTAATAGTGACTTATAAAAGGTATAAAAATTAACTACTCATAGTAAGTGATGACAATTATATAACATAGCTAGATTGTATAAAATATATCACCAATTCGAAATCCTCATACCTTATATATTACCTAGTGAGGAACACCTCACTTAATTAGGGCTAATTCTAGTGAACTTCAGTGGAGTAGTAAGGGTCTCTAGAAAAGGCATTTTGTAAAAAAGTCTGCAACTCAGTTTGGCACTATTGGCATTCAACTTTGGCACTAATTACGTTAAGGCACTCACCTTGAGCACTTTCTACTTGCACTTAAATTTGGAACATTATCTATTATATTAGGCCATCTCACTTGGCACTACTCAACCTGGTCACTCACCGGTTTCATCATATAGAATAATACAATAGAAATACACTAATAGAATCAATCACGTTGAGATACTTATTACGCGTGATTAGTGAGGAACCATTCAAAAGCCAGTTCAAATGTCTTAGCGTGGAGTCAATTAATGACCATGTGTATCTTGAGCATAAGGTCTCAAGGGCGAAAATATCATGGTCAAACTAAGGTTAAGACTATCAACTAAAAAGGGCTTATCAGTAGATCCGCTTAAAAAGGTACGGTGATCTAAAAATAATTAACCGTGTATAGGTTTCAAAATGACCTATGGACTCGACCAAATGAGATGGTTCGGGATGTGATTGTATCGTATGGGTTATAAGGTTGTGTAAATAGTAATGTCTATTGGGAAAATGTTAAGTGTTTATAGTAAGAATAAGTTCATAGTGATATGTGTTATATGTTATTAAGTGTAAAGTGTGTTGTTTGTGTTGTTGGTGTGTGTGTTTGTGTGTGTGTGCTATATAATATATATTACTACTATACTATATATAAATATATATATATATACTAATGTGTGTATGTATATATTATTACTAATATATATACAGAAATCGACATTTTAAATTACATATTATTCCAGTAAAACTCCCACTTGTGTGTGTGTTATTGGTTAATAAAGATGCAATTGTGTGTTATTTGTGTTGTAGGTGTGTTCTAAGTTAGAGATTGAATTATCCATACTCATGTGCGTCAAAAGTTCAGGGAACGAAATATTCTCATAACGGAGATAGTAGGACACGAGTGGACCAAAATATAACATTGCGTGGGCCAAACATCTATGAACCCATGGTATCTCCCATGCAAGCCTCATATTTGTCATAAGGCAACCGAATATCAATGGAGGATGCGGCAAACAAATTGCGAGAGAGCGGATCAAAAACGGGCTAATGCCTCGCCTAAGTATTGAAAGATAGCCCAGAAAATTTGACTTCGGCCGATTCCGGATGTCAAATTTTAAAGGTCTGTGGTGTCAATAGATATAATCACCCGCATGGTTCGAAAAAATTAGGGGGCGTTAAAATTAGGGGGGTAATACGACAACGGTTGCTGACGCGCAAACCTTTGCGCCAACCCTTTCTCAAGGTTGCCAAAAATTAGGGTGCCGAAAAAAATTAAGGGTGCCAAAAAATTAGGGGTTGCCAAAAAATTAGGGTTCTCAAAAAATTAGGGTTCTCAAATATTAGGGGTTTGGGTTCTCAAAAAATTAGCGTTCTCAAAAAAATTAGCTAAGGTTCTCAAAAAATTAGCGGTTCTCAAGAAGAAATACCTGGGCCAAAAAATGATCCCATGGAAGACCAAAGGGTTGGGTGAAAAAAGGTCAAAGTCCCAAAAACGTAAAGGCCCAAAAAGGTAAAGGTCAGGGTAAAAATTAACGCGAGCGCATCTGGAAAGCATGAAAGGGCAGGCTATGAGTTCGAAGCTCAAAAAAGGTTCAAGGGAAGGTAAAATCCGCTGTGGTCAAAATGACCAACACGTCCAAAATGGCTCTCCTACTACTTATATATATATTTAGGTCAGCTCTAGAAGAGCCACAATCCATACTCAAAAACTAAAAAAAGCTACCGGGAAAAGGAATACATTGCTGGAATGCTGGTCTAATTTTAGTGCGGAATAAGAAAAAAAAATTATATCTCAAAAATTACAATAGCTAAGGAAAATTTTTGGAATCCTGGTAAAATTTTAGTTAAGGAAAATGTAAAAAAAAAAAAAAAAAATTATTGTTTAAAATAATTATAGAATATGATTAGAAAGCCTATTTAGAGACCGTTTTATTGGTACTCGTTAAAAATAAATAGACTTTCTATTAAATTTTGGTTTTTGTTTTTTTAACTAAAGAATATCCCCAAGGGTATACCGCACCATGGCAGGAGTCGGGGGTCTCTCGGCCTTCCGGGAAACTACGGGGAGGTAGGACTAATTTCCCCCCCCCCAAATAAAAAATAGCCAATTTGTTTAATTTTTTTTTTTTTTTACATTCTCCTAACTTTCCCTGTAGCTATTTGTAGTTTTCGAGATAGATTTTTTTTTTTTTTTTTTTTTTTTACAGTGTCCTCGGTAAAATTTTGACAGGATTCCCACAATGTATTCCTTTTTCCTTGTAGCTATTGTATGTTTTGAATTGATTGTGGCTCTTCTAGAGCTGACACAATATATATATAAATATTATATATATATTATATAAGTATATATATATATAATGCGTGTAATATTAGGTATATATATAATGCTAGGTATTATTTACTATGGTCCCCTATCATCTCATATTTATAAAATTATTATTATAATATAATATAATTAATATTAAATATAATATTAATTTATTTAATTATTAATATATATATAACATTTTAATAATATATAAATTTATATATATATAATCTATATTTAATATATATTATATAATATACTATAATATAAACCAAAATTACAAATTATTATAATTCCCATTATACATCCATGATAAAAAATATTTATTCATAACTATATAATATTTATATTACATTATTGTTTCGTATAACAAATTTTTAAAATTTATAAGAAAACATCCTCTAACAATCCTCATTTTTCAAAAGAAGGGATAGCGTTACTATAATGCTCAGGTATAGGCGGGCTCAGGAGATGAACCTCGATATTCACGAGAGGACTATTTTTGGATGATGCAAGAGAGGCATGGTCTCTTACCAAACATGCCGGTAGGATTGCAGGATTTGGATTACAAAACGATGATTTCGTAGCAAATTTAAGATTCTCACCTAGGGTCCTATTATATTAAAAATCACATACTCGTGGCTCAAATAATAAAATTTGCTAATTCGAGAATTAATGGTTATAATATTCTATCTTCAGAATTATTTTACCTAACACGAAGATTGCTTTTACTTATCATTGTTTGTACTCAATGTATAATAAAATAAGGAAAATTAATTTATTTTAATTTTTATAGTAGCACCGGTGTATTGCCGGAAGCCAGCTATGGTAGTCCACGGTGACCGTTCTTCAGTGGCATTGGGCATAACATGTAAATATCCCACTCAGCTATACCGGTATCATCATTAGTTATTAATTATAAAAAATAAACTAAATATTATTGTTTATACTAAGTGTAATCTTCTTCAACTTCTCATAACATAAACTTTAACGTAATATCTATTTATTTAAATTTTCAAAAGATTGTAGGGAAATTTGAATTCAAGTTCTTTATTTTATGATACTTAGCGTTGATAGACTCCCCAAAAAATAATAGGTAATTATTCTTTTTTTTTTTTTTTAATTATTAATATTAAATTATTATATTTGATAAAAAATTCAACCATTACTCAAAGGGAAAATGATTTGTCTTTTTCTGTTTGGACATAAAATTTAGGCATCATAAAATTTCATTTCACCTAGAGTTTTGTCCTCAACTTTAACATATATAAACACATTTATTATTGCTCCCTTGTTTAATAATATTATATATAAGTATTACTATATTATAATATTAAATATAAAATATATATATTAAATATATATATTATAATAATATTATTAATTATTAATATATATAATATTATATATAATAAATATAATTATTAATATTAATATATTAATATTATATATATTATAATTAATATAATTAATTACTAATATATAATTTATATATATTATATATATTTAACTAATATATAATTTAATATATATATATATTTATATATAATATGATATTATATATAATATATATATATATATATATATATTAAATATTAAATAATATATATTATATATAATATATATATTTATATATATATATATATTATAATAATATATATTATTATTATTATATTTTATTAGTATATAGTAGAATATTATTTATAATTTATATATTAATCTTATATAATTATATATATAATATATCTATAATATTAATATATATAATTATTATTATAATTATATATATATTATATATATTATATAATATATATTTATATATATACTAGTATATATATATATATATATATAATGACAAAATTGTCCTAAGTTTAAATATTAAATATGAAAATAAAATGGGATTTTTAGATTATATTTGATTTTAGTAAAATTAGTATTAATAATTTCTCTATAAAATTTTTCTTATTTAATATTATAAAAAGAATTGGAAGATATTTTATATCGAGGTGAAAAAAGCTTAATCTCTGGGTATATAATATATATATATATATATAATATTATTATATATATATATATATATATATATATATATATATATATATATATATATTGTTAATGTTCTATGATTATTATATTCACTTATAGTTAAGATGATAGAAATGGATAATAATTATAATTATGAATTTATATATATTATATATATAATAGTTATGATACAATAGTATAATCAGAAGGCGGACTCCGGTGCACTTCGTGTTAAAGCTACGACTATAAAGATCTCAGCACGTTGAAGTACATTTAATGGTAAGAAAAACGGATAAACTAAGTTAGCAAAATTAGGGATCATTAAACCTATGTATATAAAATTATTTTCATATATTAACTCTCGTGGCGAATGATTAAGAATTTCACATTTTTAAAACAAAGCCAAAGACATTTTAAACAATAAACATCGCCAACTGCTGGTAAAATTGGAAAAGCAAAAGGGAAGAATAGCGCCGCCTATCAAATGACATGCTATCTGATAGTGAAAGACGTAATAATTTAGGATGTTTCAGCGTTAAGGGATTAAAGGCGGAGTAGTAAATGGGTGATCGAATAATTGTATATGCAGTATAATTTGTGTTTAATATAAGGAGTGGACCTGTTGTATATAAATGATATCGGTTTAACAATAATTACAGTAAAGTAACATAATAATCATAATTATTTTTTGATGTATGAACAACAGATACTATATCACACTCAAGACATCATGAGTAAGAATTAATAAATCGTTTATGTACTGATAGGATGATACTTTAAAACGAGATCAGAAGAGAAAAAATGATAATTTGAAATATTATAAAAAAGTCTGACGACGAAGTGTATCTCATTAACGTATATAGATAAGCATTATACATAAGAAGTGAATGTTTATTATGTAAGGGGAACATCTATATGAAGTTATTGTAATAATGTTATATTAAAAGGAAATAAGATGATTTCAGTAGATGTTAAAAAGTAAGAAAAGTTATAGTAAGGTTATTGAGGTATAGGTAATGATAATATATATGCTATAGGTTATATATATATATATAATAAAAGCTATTATATAAAATTTATATATATAAAATCGTTGGTATACTGTAGGAAAATTAGTATATAAGGACTTATAATATAATATATATATATTATAGTTCACCACCACTCACAGAGCTACACCTCAATATATTTATAGTGCCTTATAATATAGCCTATATATGATAGTGTATGGTAGTGAGTTATATATGAGGGTTAATAATGTATATATATTAATATATATAGTATATAATATATATCTGTATTATTATATATATATATAATATACAGATTGATAAAAAAGATAACCCACCACGGAAGAAAAAAAATATTTTAAATATATTCACGCTCAATGGATAATTTGTAATATAAAGATGCGCTCGCCTAACTGGTGATAATGCTATAATACTCTTTAAACTGCGAGCAATACCACTGACACATTGAATTGAGGCGTTACTGGTTCATAATTTTTAGGTTAATAGCAAATAAGAGAGTGCGTTAATGGCCGTTCATCGAAGGTATAATGTCGTGACACCTCGTTTAAATTAAATCATATTAACAGCACAAACTGTTTTGGCATCATGCTCGCTAGAAACAGACTGTTGAAAATCGTTGTTTGGATATTTGAAATTACATTTATTCAAAATAGAATTACTGACAATCTAAAATTTGAGTGTTATTAACAAAATCCATGCAAAACAGAAGCACTTACAACTTTAAGCCAAGAAATATCACAGGAGGCCAAAGTGCTTTCCTTTACGTACTCTCAGCTAAATCATACATGAGAGTGTGCGTTTTAGGTAATTCAAAAATTAAAAGGGACCCTTCTGTAAATATGCGTTGTGTATTTTTAGGCCTTGCGTAAAAAGGGTTTTTGGGTTCATTTATGTTCCACAGCCCAATCTTAAAATATAAAGACTTCACTCACATGCAAAGTGAAACCATGTTAATTTCAGCGCTATAAAGATGCTGCTGTAAGTAGGGAGAAATTTGAACATATTAATTTTAAATAAAACGTTGTGTGGAATGTTTTTGAACATTAAATAATGCTGAACATTTAATTATCGAAAAAAATAGTTGTTCCCAATAGTTTCAACTTTGATCTTTCTGTGAACCCGATTGATCTAGGCTGTTCGAGGCAGTACTGCAGATAGGGTAATTTTTCGGATTTGTGATAAAATTCAGAGTTGAAGCTGGTGATGCTTTGCTTACTGAGCATTTATTTACAATCAAGTGGAGATAATCAAAAATACACATCACATATGGTCCATAATGAGCTCATATCCATGCTTGCTGGGAACCTTAAATTTGTAAAATTCATGTGGAGGAAGTGAAACGATAAGTGAATACTTTTTCACTTTTAGGCGGGATTGAAACAGGGCAGACATTTCGTGGGTGGAGAGGAGCTATAACATTGCGTTCGTTTCGGTTATAAGGAGTTGAAAGAGATTTAGAAAAATGAATTTCTTAGGTTTACTCCTTGAAAAAATTATAAAGGTGAAGATAATAGCAGAAGTCAATTTATTACTACCAGAGAGATTATACAATTTTAAATATGATTAAAGTCGTGTTTGGACTTGGATTTGCATGGATGTGGCTCAACTCATGGCTGTAAGAGAAATGGTAGTACAGAAAGTAATAGAAATCCAATATCCCAAGGCCAAATTTTTTCCATTGCTTCTCATCGCTTAAATTAGTTGTTAATGACTTGAATCTTGTGCCCGAATTTCGAATAAATACTGGGCACAGTGAAAGAAGTTATGAGATTTTTTCGTGAAAGCCCATTGCCTGGAGGAAACTGATAATGAATATACCAATGCTATGCGAAACAAGATGGGTCCTCAAAATACAAATCCATCAAAATTTGTTTTTAAAATTTCATTCACATTAAATCGGTTTTGGAAACTTTGTCATCAGATTCAGAAGTAACTAAAGCCACAGGAACAGCAGCATTTAAACTTTCTGTCAGCAAAAGGAACTCCTAAATCATTATTGCTTAGTTATCATGATGTCAAGTATTCCTCTTACCTTGAGCCTGTCACGAACATTATTCAAACTAAAACTTAAAACTATCAATCTGGAAGAAGTTCACAGTCACGTTGAAAAAAAAAAAAAATAAAATTAGTTAATAAACAATAGAGAGACGAAAGAAACACTTGGTAGCGTCTGTTTTCAATTAACTTTTTACCGTGTTAGGAATACAGGAATTTTTTTTTATAGAATTCTCACTGCCACGTATAGTGTCCAAAGCAATTGCAAATCCTTTGATTCGAGATGTAAGTATTCTGATGAAGAGGATTATGATTCAAGAGGGTTTCGTTCTATTTTATACCATAACTCTAGAATTCCACATTATTTCTCTTTTTCGATAATCAGGATTTCTTGGACGGACAAACCAGGTAATCCAACTTTTCTCTGTATTTTTACATCCCTCGTACGGATAATCTAAAAAATTTTAAGGTTTGTATCTGAAGCTAAAACAGAAATTGAATCACTTAAAATCAAAAAGACATAGTACAATTTGTGAGAACTGGAAAGTCTTATAGCCAGAATCGATGGTGTTTCAACTTATGGAAAAGGAATTCAGATTGGGTTAGCCATTAAGGGTGTGATGTAGACGGGAATAATAAAGGTTATGCTATAGTAGAACTGATCCTAAAAGCAATTGCGGCTTTTTTCCATGTTGTTTTTACAAGGCTATTAAAAAATATTTTCTGAAGCAATCTCTGCCACCAACGACTTGCACAATTGGAGATCATTCAGCACTTAAGAAGAAGTCAAACTTTTATGAGGCAAGACATGGCATGGATACAATGGATTATGTTTGAAGAGATTCCAGCAGAGGAAAAATTTGGAAAAAAAAAACACAACTAATTTGATGACTGTGATATAATACAGACATTTTGCACACGGAAAGAAGAAGAAAGTAAATTTTTATCTTGCCACAATAACTACAATTAATAAGAGCTGAAATAAAAACAAAAAAAATAGGTATGTAAGAGTGCTCATGCCTCAACCAAAGATACCAAATATTTTGCGAAATACTTTTTCTCACAGTCAATATTTACTTGTGGGATTAAAAGAGTAACAAAAAAAAGGTCATATATTGAACTTTTAACAGTCTTCAAAATTTAATTTAGTGGAATTGACTGACTGACATAGTGACATTAAGGCATAAATATCAGACATTTATTCTCATCAATTATAAATTTGGATTCAAATAGTAAATACAGAGCCGCCGGTGCGTAAACGTCGAGACGGTTCGAAGAACAAAAGAAAAACACCCAAAATAACTTGTAAAGTACTCTAAATATTATCTCAGTAGTTAATAGGAGTAATAGTATAGTAATAAATATATACTATATATATAGGTATTATAATAGTTTATATTAATTGCAATCATTAAATATAGTAATAATAATTGTGACAGGATATATATTATATAATATATATATAATATATATATAATATCAATAAATACGCAATGCTATAGGTTATAGGATATATATTATATATATATATTAAATATATATATATATATATATATATATATATATATATATATAGTTATTATAGTATAAAATGGTATATTATTAAATAGTTATGTTATATAGTTATGTTAAAGTTTATAGTATATGAGTAATATTATATAATGGTTGTTAAGTATACTACTATATATATATATATGCTTCCTTGTGAAATTCGAATTAAAAAAAAAAATGTTCACCCGCCTCTACATTCACCTCCTCAGGCGCCCATATAATATATATATAAATATATATAAATATATAGTGAGTGATATATATTTATATATATATATAATATATATATATATAATATATATATATATAATATATAAATGAATAACTATATAATAAATATTATATATACATATATATATATACTATTATGTTTTACAGCATTTAGATTGTCCGTCATATGTATCTCAAAAACTATTAACTACGGAAAAGTGGATAGCATTTTTGGAATCAGCTCGCCAACATTTTTAATAACCAGATAGTCTATGTGAGCCCACGAAATCTTTAAAAAAATAAAAATGAAAAAGCCCGAGTTTTAAAAAGAGTTAATTATAAATTGTGAGGAAGTAATTTGTCAAATCCTTATTTTTTAATAAGCGCTAACCTTACTTACCCTTTAAAAGTAATGGTTGTGTTTTAAAACTAAAAGGAATACCCAAAGGGTGTATTAACCTGCTCTGATGCTGTGAGTCGGGGTCTCTCGGGCCTTCCGCGGATGAACCTACGGGCGTCGAGATCCACTAAAGGTAGGAATGAGTCTGCCCCCCCTCCGGGAGAGGATCTCCGGTAACCCCAAGCTCTTTGTATTTGAGGGTGTCGCGGGGGTTTCCCTCCGCCCCTCCCCTACGGGGTATGGAAGAACATCCCCCCTATGTTCCCGTCGGCTCGAGCCCGCTAGTGTGCCGTAGTATACATATATATTAGTATTAATAAAAGGTTTATAATTATTATATAGTATAACTTTTATATTATATATATATCTGAATTATATTGTGTTACATATATTATTAATCTTAATAGCTCAATATTTATTCTCCAGTGTTTCCATAATATATATTTATAGTCTAATAATAAGTACTTCTATGATACACTCTTTATAATACTACCTCCCATATCAATTTTAATGTTGTGTTGCCACCTGAACAGAGATTTTTGCTGGATTCAAACCCCGTTACAGAGACCGCCTTTAACAAATTAAGACCCCGTTATAATGAAAACTGTTTTATAGAAGATTGCAGATAATTTTTGGATAAATTTAACATTTTACGTTACCGAACATATTAATTTTGTTATTTTATTACCAGTGTATTACATTATTATACGTTTTCAGGCAACGTTTTACGCTTGAGTTCCGAAGATAGTGTATTCTATTTTTGAAACTGTAGTATTAATAGTTTTAAGATACAATTATTATGACGGACTATATCTATAACCGGACCTATATATACTAATATATATTATAATATATATTAATATATATATATATATTATATATAATTAATATATATATAATCATATATTATTATATATATTTATAATATTATAATATATATATTTATATTAATCATATATATATATTATATTATAATATATATATATATATATATTATATGGCCGCGTTTCCATTATGTCCTGATCATATGTATCTTATAAAATAATACTTATATATATTAACTACAGTTAAAATAGGATAATATCATTTTCGGAATATCTCAAAGCGTTACGTAGCCCTTATTGAACGATAATTAATTGAATAATTAAATTTATATGAGTTAAAATTTAAAACAAGTAGTTCTTAGTAAAATGAATATAATAATAGCAAAAAATAAATAACAATCTCTATAAAAAAAAAATTCATTAATATCCAATGATAATTACTTAAACTAATTGAATTCTATTATAACGGGGTTTTGGAATCGCAAAAATATTCTTTTCACAGTGATCAATATTATAATATATATATATATAATTATACTTAATATATATTAATTTTATTAAATATATATATATATATATTAATAATATATATATTAATATATATATATAATATATTATAGTATATATATATATATTATATATATATATATATATATTAATATTATATATATAATATTAATATTAAAATTTTTATATATATATATATATATATTAATAATAATATATAATAAAAAACTAGGGCTCCCACTAGTAGTGGTCGAGCTCGACCGATGAGGAAAACTATATAGGGGGGGATGTTTTCCATTCCCCGTAGGGGAAGGGTGAAGGAACCCCCGCGACACCCAAATTACCATATTGAGCGGTAGTGGGCTCGGTGAGTAACCCTCCCCTCAGGAGGGTGAGAAATAATATATCCATACCCCTCGATAGTTTCCCCTCGGTAAAGGCCGTAGATGACCCGACTTCCGTACCATAGGGCTCGGTATAATATATATATATTATTAATATACCATTTGTGGGATATTCTTTATAGTTTATAATAACATCTACCCCATTATATTAAATGAGCAACTAATATGGTTTACTCAAGATAAATAAATTAAAATAAGTTTTAAAATTACAAATTTTATAATTTTATTATACTATTTTTATAATTCTTTTTTTTTTTATTTTTTTAAAGTTTTATTACAGGAACTAAATCTTACATTTGCATCGAACACTTTGAGTATTTTCTCTTTTAACTATATGTAGCTAATTAATAGTTTTTAAGATTACATAATGTAATACGGTCAATAATTGGGTAAACGCTCTGATCACTATATATATTAATATAATATATATATTATATATATATCATAGCAAATTGATATAATATATAATTACCTTAAGCGTTAATATGGATGTAATATATATATAATATGATAAATATATATTATATATTATATATATTATATACACCTATATTATATATACTAATACAAGTAAGTTATTATAATTATTAATATCTATATTAACCAAATATATTGAAACTGTAAGGGTGTATTATATATATTAGCCCTGTTATGTGTTTAGTACTCCAAAGTCTCAGTTGTGTTCATTTTTGGTTTTTGTTTTTTTTTAACATATTGCTAGTATGATACTAATAACAATGAATTTCAGGGGTGAGGGACGATGACTTTTGTAGCTGTCGAAATATTTTAAATTAATTTTTAATAAATCAAAATATTATTTTTTATTCAATAAAATTTTAAAATAACATGTATATCTCAATAAGTACGACACTTACAGAAAAACCAATTACATATTTTGAAATCAGCGTTAATAAAGCTTATTACAAAAATGTAAAAACAAAAAAAAACAAATATAAAAATTTTTTTTTAATTTAAAAATTAGAAATATCTCTCGAAAAAGTACTAAACACTTACAGAAAATACCAATATTACATATTGGAATATGCATGTTTAAAAGTGCTTATTAACTAAAAATCGTAAAAAATAAAATAATATTTATAAAAAATAATTTATAAAAAAAAAAAAAAGAGAGGGGTGGGACGTTTTCCTATACCCCGTAAGGGGTAGGGGCGAGTAAGGAAACCCCGCGACAACCCATAATACCAATGAGCGAGGGGTTCCGGAGACTCCTCCTCCGGAGGGGGGGAAAATAGTTCCTACTAGCCTGTCGATTCACCCCGGAAGTGCACGATAGAGATACACCCGTCTCCTGCCATCTTTGCTGTTTACCCTACTTGTGATTAGTATATTCTTTAGTAAATAAAATAAAATAAAAAAAAATATTTATAATAAACTTGGACGGTGTCTGATAATCATACCTATAACTGGTTTCCATATATATTTTTGAATCTTAAGTCCGTCACCTCCATTTAAAATTGACTGTGTATAGGATTTCATATATATCATTAGAAATATATATAATGAAAAATAAAAACATAAAAAAAATAATCAAATAAACTTGAACTGGATAGTCTAAAATAGCAAAACATGTATCTAATTTGTTAATTATATATATATTATATAGGTGAATAAATATAATATTATGTTATGTATATATATAATTATAATATTTATATAGAGTATATAAAAATATAATTTAAAGTAATTTATACATATTATATTTTTATCATATTAATAAAATATATTTTAACTAGCCTCCTTATATATATATTATTATAATATATATATTAATATAATATAATTTTGTGTATATATATTACTATATATATATACATATATAGAAGTAGTATATATAACTTATATATAAATATATAACCAATATATGAATATAAGTATATATATTTAATATATTATTAATAATATTGGCTTATATTTCCTTATAAAATATATTTATGAAATTATATATATATAATTATATACTATAATTATATAATAAAACAGTTAAATAAAATAATATATATGTATTTATATATATATTATATATACATTAATTTATATATATATATGCGTAGTTTATATTATTAGGAAATTGTTTTAAATTATATGCTGGTATTATATAATAATAATATATTATGATATTATAAAATATATATTATATATATATTATATATTATAATATATATAATAATATTAATATATATATATAATTATTTATATTTATATATAATATATATATTATATATATATTATAATAAATTATTATATATATTAATATATTTATATATTATATGTATATAATTAATATACTATATATATATATATAATATATATATATATATATATATTATATATATTATTATATATATATATTATAATATATATATATTATATTAATATATAATATATTATATATATCATATTTATATATTAATATATTATATATATATAATAATATATAATATTAATTACATATATATATATATAATTTAATATTAATAAATAAATAGATTGTTTCAGAATATTTAGCAATATCTTAATAAACCTATTTGCACCAATTTGTTCTTTTATTTTCACGAGTTGAAAAGGAATGAAACTCATTCTTGACACCAATCCGTCATTTAATGAAGCGAAAAATCGTGGATATATTTTTTATTCTCAAGTTTGAACTTGCTAATCAGTAAATAATGTCAAGTAAATTGATTTCTGTGTTTATGTGTGTACCTTATAAAAAGAGAACACCTTTAAAAGCAACAATTTTAAGTTGAATCTTTCTCACTCTAAAAGATTACTATTGAGTGTATTATAAATATACATATACATAAATAATAGTAAATATAATTATATTATATATATAATTCTTATAAATTACTACGCAATAAGTACTAATATTATATTATATAGGCTTTATAGCTCAATATATATATATGAAAGTAGTGAAAAATATAGAATATATATATTATTAGTTATAATATTATACCCGTGTAAATAATATAAAATAGAATAAGTAATAATATATTATATATTATATAGGTTATATTTTTATTTGTAGAAGCTTTATATATAGCGAATATTTATATATAAATTATACTAATAATATATATACTATCCAGATACTTGCCGTAAGGATCACACACCGAATCTGGATTAACGGACCGACTTTCTTTACGCATATCACAGAACTTTTATGGGTTATATAAGAGTATTTACAACTTTGGGTGAATAACTGAAGTGTTAACTGGCGTGTAATACCAAAAAATTCAGACTATTTTAAGTTTCATGTTGAATTTATTTAAGTGTTATAAAAAAGAAATTGTATTATTGCAATTATTTTAATTATAAAGTGAGAAGTCCTTTGATTGTGTGTCTCCTTCTTTGATATATATATAATATATATTATATAATAATAAATATATTATATTATTATAATATAAAGTTATATATAATAAATAAATATATTTAATATTATATATATTAAAATATATATATATTATATATTATATATATATTATATATATATATATATTATTTATATATTATATTATATATATATTAAAATGGGAACACTAAGTTAATAAACCATCGTAGAATACTCGGAAAAATATTTTAAAGGCTTCGTAATAAAAGATTTTATTGGTAACCGGGAAATGCAATTTTAATAATTCTGATTATACGAAAAAAATAAAAAAAATAGAGAGCTTTATTTGAAATTTTTCAAATAATAATTAAATAAATAATAATTATTTAACAAAATGATAAAAAGAAAGGTTTTTGATTTTTTTGTATGTTTCACCGTAGAGCTTATGAAAATGTAGTAAGCTAAGCAATATATTCTATTTTAAATTTGATATATGCACATAAAGTTTGCAGAGACGTTCATGATTAATAAAAAATTTGATATTATATATATATTAATAATTATATATAATTATTAATATATAATATAATATTATAATATAAATAATAATAATTAATATATATAATTAATATTATATATATATATGTATAATTATATATATATTAATATTAATTAATATATAATTATATTATATATATATATATATATATATATAATATTATTTATAATTATATAATATATAATAATATAATTATATTATATTTATATATATATATATAATATATATTTATATATATTATATATAAATAATAATAGATATATATATATTATATATAAATATATAATATATTTATATATATAATTATTAATAATATATTATATAATATATAATATATATTATATATATAATATTATTATATGAGTTTCATAGTGAATCTGAATGTCCCGGTTTTTTCTTACGTCAATTAAAATTTTTAGGGTTAAAGTATTTTAACAATTTTTGTAAAATTTTCATAGCATTATAAGTGGTAAAATTAATTAGAGGAGTTATAAAAAAGAATGACAATAGTCAATTTATTTTATTAATGATGAAGTCCAATTTTTTCAAATTTAATGTTCCTTTTAGAAGCAAAGATAATTAAATTTTGTAATAAATATATAATAATATATTATAACATATATACTCATATTATATATATAATATTATATAATATATTATATTAATTATTATAATATAGATATATTAATATAATATATATTACATCATAAAATATATATATATATATATATATAGATAAATATATATAATACATATCTATATATATGGGAAAACATATTGCTAATATAAAGATATCCATTATAAACATTTATGTTAAAATATATATAAGAGAGATTCAGATATGGAGGTGATAGAGAGAGGAGAGAGAAAGAATCCAAGGGAACAGAGACGATAACAAAAAATATTTTTGTTACGATTTATTATTTATTAAAACTTTATCCAGTTTTAAAATATTTTTTTTTTTATAAGGGTGAGACATAATTCCAGAAATATAAGATACACAGAGAATTATCTCGAAAATGTATGACACTATATACAGGAAACCCCACAAACTACATATTAGGAATCAGCGTATAAAGCTTATTACGGTATAATGATAAAAAAAAAAAATAAAAAAAAAAAAAAAAAAATAAAAAAAAAATCTTATCTGACTAACTTCGTACGACTTACATGAAAAACAAATTAATTATTATTGAACTCAGCGTATAAAGCTTATTTATTATAAAGTTGTTTCGTCCCCCCCCCTCTGTCCCCCTCATACGTTCTCGAGCTCCCCCATAAGCAAATTGAAGTTCACTCAAAAGTGAATATATATTTCATTAGGGGGTCGAACTATGACGGTAACAAAGGAGGACAAAGTCCGCGCTCAGTACGTCCCCTAGAGGCCGATGTAGAAATCCGCGGACTCTCCAACCGAGCTACTCAATGCGGTTCTACCCGTTGAGAGGTATTCGTTAGTTAAATCATAAAACGACTTTGCATATAATAAGATTTATACGCTGATCCCAAATATGTAATTTATTTTTGTAAGTGGGGGGTTTTATTATTTTTTTTTTTCTTTTTTTTTTTATTTTCTTTTTTATTTTTTCTTTTTTTTTTTTTATTTATGTGTTTCGCGAAAGGAATACATTGGGGGAATCCTCAGCAACATTTAGCTGCGGAAGAATGGTAACTAGCTTTATACGCTGATTCCAAATATGTATTGAGTTTTCCTGTGTAAGAGTCATATCTATTTTCGAATAATTCTCCTGGCTTCTTTTTCTGATATTTTTGCCTTTTTAGATTTGCAAATATAATATATTATTTTCGATCATCTAATTATGAAATTAAAACGAATTATTCATTTTATTTATTGTATTAAAAAAATATATTATCCTAAATATAAAAATAATATAAGTGACTTATCTTAATCACAAATTAATAAAAAAATACTCAAGAGAAATCAGGTGAAAAATTTTATAAAAACATTAAAGAATATCTGGAGCATTGAAGAGTTGAGTAGTATAATTCGTTTCAATTAATACTGCTTTTTACTGACTTATATCAACATAAAAATAACACTCAACTACTCAAGTTTTGATCGGTGAGTGTCATCCCATGCTACACATAATTGTATCCATTAAGTATATTAATATTAATATATATAATATTAATATATATTATTAATATATATATATATTAATATTATATATAATTATATATATATAGGATATATTATAATATTATATATAGTATTAATATATTAACATATATATTATATATATATATATATATTTATATTATATATATATTAATATATATATATAGTAGGTATATACTACTCTCAATATAAATATATATATATAAATAAATTTATCTTAATTAATAATTATATTAATATATTATAATTACAATTGTTGTAACATTATATATTTAAATATATTATATATCATATATATATATTATTATAATATATATATAATACTATTATTTTAAAACTGTTATTCCCAACCGGTGGTTTGCGAACCCCTTGGGAATTTTGAAGTGTTTTCTGTGGGACCTCGAAACCCTGGAAGTTTTTATTTTTTGTTTCTCAATTGGCGCCAAAAATTAAATTCACAATTGTGGCGGTTGGTCTGAAGGTTTAGTTTTAAAAAATTGGAAAGTTCTCTTTCTTTACAGGGGAAAAAAGCAGAGAAAATTAAGAAGGTATTTTGAGAAGAGACCTGAAAACCATTAGTGTTAGAAGAAAGCTTAGATTTTGGTGCCGAGAAGAGGGACGATTTCAGAGTGAGCTTTTGTTCAGACTTGTTCTTGTAAATTCTACTATTTAAGAATTTTAAATTTAATCTAAAAGATCTCCCTTATTCGTTATTTAAGTTCTAAAGACTCTGTTAACGAGGTTAAAGCGACAATGAAAAATTTAAGTTTACTGTATAACGTAAGACAGTTTTTGATACTAAACAATAAATTGACGTTGTTAATTATAATGTAAGAAAAGAGAAATAAAAATCAGCAAAACACCAGTTTCTTTTCTTTATCGCTCCTCCTGAACGATCTTGAAGCGAGTTTCATAAATTAAAATTTAAAGAAACTATAACAAAGAATACAAACTAAACAACGGTTTCTGACGTCTATACATATTAATTAATCAAATCGCCTGCTATTTTACAACAAAACAAGCACATTACAAATGTATAAAATTCCCAATTTCTTTGGCCAACTAAATTGTTATAAAAAATAGTTCTCACTGTTCTTGATTTAATACCGTAATTGAAGTTGAATTTAAGTTGGGTTTCATTCGATTAAAATTCATTCTATCTCCTTTCTTTCCATCTTTTATCTTACAACATTAGTCACGATTTCCTCTCCAATTCTTCCGAATCTAATTTGTCTCCTAAGGGAAGGCTTGGTGGAGGGTTGAATTTGCCCAACGCGAAAGCGAATACTTCCAGATTATGTTTTTCGATTTTTTGGGGAAGATTTTTAGAACAGTTGTGAGAGAGATTATGTCAAATCCTAAGTTATGCTCATTAAAATCGCACCATATTAAAAAAATAATTTATGCCTTTTTATTTAATAAGTTAGTGTTGGTTTTGATAAAGCTGGTTAGGCAAGTTTAATTAATATAAATGGTAAGTCATTATAGTTAATTTATTTAAGAGTAAAAATAGTGTGTAGCATTTTTCGAACAAAACTGACCACAAAACACAAAGATATTATAAAGACAAAAAAGATTATTTAAGAGTTCTCTGCCCACTATCTGCTAGGGGGTGGGGAGGGTCAGGGGGAGGCCGAGAGAGGTTGTTGAGAGTCATATTGGTCGTTTTTACAGGACGGAAAATGGATAATAAAGCTCTAAACAAATAAATAATGTTGTACATTTGAGAATTTGTCCACCCTCTTTCTATCAGTGGAGCTATTGTAACATTCTTCAAGTGCCAATGGAAACACTCTTCGAGTAAAGTGTCTTCCCCCTTATTTTAATTCTTCTTACCCCCCCCTTTATATTTTTATCCTTATAAATGACTTGAATTTCAAATTAATATACAACTACGAAATTTTCACAACTATTTTAAAACTATGTACTATATATATATATATAGATATCAGTATTTATCAATTATAAAATATCTGTACGCATGAGATATATATATATATATATATATATTATATATATATATATTTATATATCATCATCATAGCTGTCCCTAGATCCCCAGGACAGGGATAGGGTCAGGGTGCGTACACATTGCGCATAAAACATTTCTAGGGCATGGGTGGTATGGGTTGGGGTGAGGTAGGGGTGTTTTGTTAGGGTGGGACTCAACCCATGCTATATATACGTCATATATATATAAATATATAATATATATATATACTTATATATCTATATATATATTATATATATATATATATATATATGATGTTGTTATGTGTAGGTATATATAGTATTTAGTGGTATAACTATATATATAGTAGTTATATATATTATATATATATATATATATATATATATCATACATATACAAGGGTGATTCAGGAGGAATAGTAAAGAATGTAAGAGGTGACAGTATGGGCTCTTGTGAGTATAAATGGTTTAATAGACATATGTCCAACTCTCAAAGGGTGTGGGGATACAGCTGTTTGAATATAGCACGTACATAAACGTATGGGGGCTGTTAATAAAAAAACTACAGGCCTATTGATTACATTTATTGAGTATCTGCATGATCTCAGTTGCAGGATTATACATTACATAAGGTTAAAGTAATTGTTCAAAGGTTGCCACCGCACCGGCCTCCATAACACTTTCAAGCATCTCCTGCCATTGTAACGTGTAGCGTTACATAGGAAATTTATGTCGATCTTGTTTTAATGATTTGGCCCCAATAATTCATATGCGAGCGACCCAATTCCCTCTCTTGTGTTTACACTGTCTCTTATAAACTCTGTTTTCAATCCATCCCAGAGACGATAATCTATAGCATGTTTAAGGTCTGGGGACTTGTGGGGCGCATTGTATCGGGAACCACTGTGGCCTATTCCATACGATCGGGGCATAGTATTTAGATACTTTGTGTTACCTTGAGCGAGTAGCATGTGCTGAGCTCCGTCGTGCTGGAAGATCATACGCATCCTTGTAGCCAAAAGAACATCATCCCAATAATGGTGGAAACACGTTTTGCAAGAAGTCTGCATACATGGCCCCTGTAAGCCGGTTCGGCAATACAACAGGCTCAATCAACACATTATCGATGACCCCGCACCACAAAAAACATTAACACTCAAACGATACTGAAAAAATTCGAACCTCCACAATGGTAATGTGGATTCTCCCTCCTGACCGACTATGTGCGTTATTGGGTGGGTGTTGTTGATTCCGTTACGAGTAGGTTAGGCTTCATTTTCCCCCCGTGTGAATAATATGATGGTATTAATTGCGCGGTTGCATTTACCCCCCCCACTGACCAAAAACTCAAACGTTTTGACGGAATTCTCTCCTGCTCAAGGTGTTGCAAAGCGCTGTAGATGATAAGATACAAGGCCATGCTGACGCAATGGTTCTCCATCTCGTGTTTGTGGAATACCGACATTTGTAAGAATGTCTCCGTGGGTTTTGTTGCGCGGGCTTTGTTCTACACCTGAAGAATGTTTTCCCTACGTCATTCCCATTTTGTTCATGCGCCACGTTCAGGATAGGAAATATAACCTGCTGGGCGAGTATGGGCCCCTGTCTCAGTAAGCTTGACTATTAAGCACAGGTAACATTTGAATCGGCACACGAGGCGAAGAACCGTTAACGGTATTCCCTACAAGCAGCAAGGGGCATATCCCTACGCAACAACAATCGGTACAAAATATCATGAGCCTTTTTTTTTTGTGCGTATAGACATGCGCGCATTGTTAGAAAAACAGACTTGTAAACAGAGCACACATGAAGCCAGGGTACAAAGCTGGCGTCGTACGGAAATTCATTAAAAATCAAAGGACATTGTAATGTTTCATTAACGTATAGCGTAACGTATGTTATGAACAACTAATTTTGGGGTAAAGGCTTAATTAAGGTAACCTATTTGTTTCATAGATGGTAAATTTAACGTTCCTTTAATAACTAAAAAACACGACTGTATCTCTAAAAACACATTCAAAATGAGGACAGATGTTACAGACACATTGTTAAGCGATTACTCCATACTATCACTTCCTACATTCTTTACTATTCCCCTGCATCACCTGTAAATTATCTATTATATATATATAAATATTATATATATATATATATATATATTATATAATAATATATATATATATATATATATATATATATCATATTATATATATATCTAATAGTATATATATATATATATATATATAGGTATATATATATATATATTATATATATATAATTATATATATAATATATATATATATCTATATATTAGGGTGTCATATCTTCAAGAAGATCAGATTTGAAATATTTCTGAAAACTATCCTGAAAAAACCTACTGGCAGTGAAATTGCATGCGCAAATTGGAAATAAATAAAACCATGTTAAGGAAAACAGAATCCGCAGCGCACACCCACAAAAGTACAGACTCATATCTACTGAGACATCCAGTTCTCAAATGAGAATCAACACTTGAGAGTATCTGAGAATCCGGTAGGGAATATCAAGTATCGAGTATTTCTCAGTTCAACACTTGTTCCAGAGTCGTGTATTTTTATGAGGGTAAGCTGCCATAAGGCAATAAAATCAAAAATGCCAATTACATCGTCTTGCTCATTATATCCAAGTCAACGTGGAAAGAGGAGTTAGTTCTAATTGAAGAATGAGGTTTTAACTAGTAATAATTGAAGAAAGTTTAAAGGTGTTGGAAGTGATAGATCAGCAGTTATGCGTTAACTGTTTTTAAAACTAGGATTGCGAGGGTTGGAAATGCTTGAGAAATATATAGAATGGTCTATGCGGTAGTGATAGAGAGAAAAAATATTTTTGGGAGCTGGACGAAAAAAATTTCTTTTAACTATAAATATATTTCACGTCATTGGTATGCTTGGAAAATACAAACATAAAGTTTAACGGTGTATAAGGGGTAAGCGGGTATACAATCGCTTTTTAAATATAAAATTTTGTATATATTATGATTTATTAGTTCAAGTGACTTGGCATTTTTTTAATTCTAGTAGTAAAATTAACTGAAATTTTGTTCATGTAATTTTAGTTGAGCCATCTGGGCCAAGCTCTGATTACAATACAACTGTGCTGAATTGGTGCTTGGAGACCCATGTTTAGAGAAATAACCATTCAATAACGGTCGAGATCTTTAAATTAAACATCTTTAGAATCATTTGGAAGACAATTGCAGGTCTTACCACCCTATTTCAACAGCAAGCTCTTTTGGATCAGTGGGGACAATTTATGAACAAACCTATCCGTATGCAGTGTCGACTTTTCCGTGAAGATTTATGGATCTATGTGAACTCTGATAGAAAGAGCAAGAATACGTCGTTCAGATCATAAGGCCGATA